>JAECUM010002141.1:1023-178284 GCA_016617855.1 Megalonaias nervosa
TATAAAAGGTTCATATTTGAAGTCTTCCTTTTGCTATTTGGAGTTCGTTATTAAGGCATTTTTGATGGCCTCTTATTGATTGAATAAATCTACACTAGAGATTGAATAAATCTACACTAGAGATTGAATAAATCTACACTAGAGGGTCTGTAGTTGGCACATTTTAAGATCAGTGCATCCAGATGGAGAGGGGGAAGTAGCAGAAGACGACGAAAGATGAATTAGGCCTAAATATGGAAATATGAATTTGAATAACACACATAAGGGCAAACATACGTCTTGATTGGATAAAGAAAGTATGGCTAAAAGTGATATCACCAATGTGACATTAAAAGTGGTATCGTACTGTGGCGATATCATTTTCTCCCACTGATATATTTCAATCTCTAGCTATGAAATATATAATAGAATGATTTTATTATTGAAAAATCTTAAAGTCTAGAATTTTGCAAAAAATTTAGATGATAAGAAATCATTGACTCAGTTGGTGACAATGACTGCAATATAATATCTTGACGACTAGAAGACGTTGATTCAATAGGTGACAATGACGCAATGTAATATCTTGACGACTAGAAGACGTTGATTCAATAGGTGACAATGACGCAATGTAATATCTTGACGACTAGAAGACGTTGATTCAATAGGTGACAATGATTTCATTGTAAAGATACTGATTTAATGCAATCTGCTGTTAAACGAATTGTTCATTCAGAGAGTGTACAAATTAAGAAATTTCACATAACGATATTAAAATGTAATTGTTTTAAAGTTTTGCATATGCTGGTAGTATAATAGTATTGAAACAATTGCGATGTTATCTTAATTACTGTATATCATATTTATTAATCTGTGCAGTCTGTTGATTAAGGTCAATGACGATATTTGATTAGGCAAAACTATAAGTATGTTTTGCTTATTTTTTATTATTTAGTACACTGTTGTATATAGTTTTATAGTATACACTTTAATAAATCATTAATAATTGTATATACTTCTATCATTTATTGCAGGTATTATTGACTAATCGCTATTTCCTATATTCAAAAGAGTAGTATAAAGTACGAGAGACCTGAGCCTCCTGATATTAAAGTTAAGTAAAAGAAAATGTTGCAATAGTGTAGGATGTGCATTGTTGGTATTCAAACATATGTTGAAAATCTGTTTAAAATTATCCAGGTAAAAAATGGTTCAGATGTGTGTTGCCCTATACTACTTTGTTCCAACATTCCTTCTTTGGAACTGTATGCAATAATATAAATCTGTTTGGATTTTGTTTTCGGCATCTTTGTTTAAATTCTTTAATGCATTTCTTACGATACGTTTGTGTCAGTGTATATAGCAAATTTCTTGACAATATTTGCATCACGTATCTTGTGTCAATGCGTCATTTTTATTTATAGTTATACACTATTGCTTTTTCAAGAACCACCAATGTGCACGGAAAATACAGTTTGAATTTAACTGAATTGAATAGAATTCCCCATGCTTAATCTGAAGACGTCATACGACATATAACTTCCGTTCAAGTGCTCGATTCCTGATGCTTCACAAATTTCATTAAATAACTACTCGTGTATAGCTTTTCTTGTAACCTGAAACAGATAAACGGGAAGAAAATATACTGGAATTAATATTTACCTAAACATTATTCAAATTTCTTGTATGTATACATTTTTCGGTGATAACGTTTTATTTGAAATCTGATAGAAAAGTACCCATTGCAAATTTGTTCATGACAACTACTGCCAACTTCTCAAAAGTTCCTGTCTTAATGGAACGTAACTTGCATCGCTGACTAGGTAAAAATGTTGCACCTTTGATATATTCATAGAATAGCTAATTCCGTAAAAGTCGGTAAAGATTTTGGATATTCGTGTTGCAAAGTTTGAATTTGGTAAACCAAGTGTGATGCTTATGTTTATTACTAGTCTTCTAATGCCTTGTTATATAGTTTAATTAGATGCAATGCACTGCAACACGCTTAAGAATACCAATTGGCTTGTGGGGAAAATGACATTTAAGTGATCATGTACCCATATTGGTGGTATTCCCGCATCCGTTGTACCCATGTGTGTATAAATATTTATGCACGAGTTTTCTTTCGCAGTAAATGAAACTTTACACATAACTTTTTACAACATGCAAATGTCATCCATATTTTTATAGTGACCGACATATTACGACGGCATCATGTTCAAAAGCACCGACATGCCTGTTACGAAAATAGGTCTTAATATATGTAACAGAAAGAAGATGAAACCAACAATTTATGTAAAATCAGGAAACAATTTATTTCTGAAAATTACAAAGTGAAACTTTAAGAGACACTTACAGTGTTCTGATTTAAATCCCAGATAATCATAAATGTCCAATCATAAGTCCAAATATATAGAATGTTCTGAATTAATTCCAATACTCTTTAATGTCCTAATATACCAAAATGATAGAATACAGAATGTCTTTGAATGATTTCCCAATAATTCCAAAATAATGTGTTAATCCACAGTAAGTGAGCACTTAGTCATTCCAATTAACAAATTAAATAAATAATTTCTCTGGAATCACAACACAACTGTAAAGGATTCAAAAAGACTGATCTTAAAACAGGAATGAATTATTTGTTTAGCAAGTCCCTATTTATCTACATTTTCATTTGACCTAAATGTGAGTCATTTTATTGGAAAATTCCATTCAAATTGTAAACAAGCCTGTTTCGAGAATATTCTGAGCTCATTAACAACTTATGTATAACCTACAATAACGGACAAACATTAGCCATGCAATCACCTTGTTTACTGTATCTAACTTACAATAATGGACAAAAGTAACGAAAAAAATTTAAATTAAATATACATAACATACCATACTTTGGTTCAACAATCGGCTCTTCACCTAAAGGTATAAAAAATATACTGTCAAAAAAGTCACTGTACGACCTTTTAAACTCTTGTACTGAAAAGAGTTTGAAATTTTACTGGCCGAAAACTGTCGACAATATCCTACATATCACATGAATTTCCCTAATTGTCATTATGTGCTGCATAATGTAACTCTTCTCAGAGATGTACATGTACACATTGAGACGCTGACTTGAAAGACACAGAATCTTCACTGAATGATACATTCATGAGTGAGCATGGAAACGGTACGAGGTCTCATTCTGATGTGACTCTGCTTAAGATCCTGAGCAGCGTCTCTTACAATTACTATTATGTAACAACATTGTCCATCATTAATAGCACGGTAATGTACATTTGTTCTGCGATTTAGACATTTATTTCCTTCTAAGATTATTTCTGTAACACAAAAAGTTGAACACTCCTTGTTTTATGATTTAAACCCGTATTCTGTTCGCGAAATAAAAGAAGTAGACGCTAAGTTACCATTTGCTGTTCACGATGAAAAAGGTATATAGATACTAAGTTTAGTGCCATCCAGGCAGCGTTCTTTAGATTATACTAGATTTAAAATTATAGGGTACAAGTGTAAGAAAATGATAATACGGAAGAATTTAGGCCGAGGGTCAAGGGGGCCGCCTGAAGCTCCATTGTGATTCCATGGCAACGTCCTAGTAAGAGATATGGTTTTTAGGATTCTATCAGTTTTCGAACCCGCATAACATAGTTAATTTTGAAAGTATTCTTCCATCAAAATCTTGAACCATCATCTTCCAACACTATCATTTTCCTCCAGTCACGTCCACCTTTATTTGTTTTTGAACCCTTGTTTCATACTCTTTGTGTCATTTCCCACTTGTAAAATCCGAATGGTTACCAAACGGAAGTTGTAGACTGCTTTACGAACATTTACAATAACCAAAAAATTTATTACTGGTGTCGTGTGCGTAAATAATAAATCACGTCACTATTCATCAGTGTGTTTCAGGGCTAATAAAAGAATAATACCGACGACGAGAGCAGATTTGAAATTATCTCGGATCTTAGTTAAGTTTCAGCTTAAAAAGTTATTCGCTACTTCTGAAACATGGACATGTATATGGTGAAGTTATGTGCATTTGCAACAAGCACAAGGGATGGAATGTTAGATTATTTCGATGCTTTCATGTCTGTGATTGAAATTTCTGTATATGCGGTTATCGGGAAATAACACGAAGCCTAAAGCAAACATCTGATCGAAATGGATGCTCCCATGTGCTTGAACTAGTCTGAGGTACGCTAACTTTAGCTGCTATTAAAATAGGCACAATGAATGTAAGAAGTTATAGGATAGTTTTATCCAATTTACATCTCAATTCCTGGAAGCGAAATTGATCAAGAGTTGCTAGCACTCTTTTGAGACTTGCACATCTGAAGTAAGGTCACACTCTATATTCTCTAACTTAAATTACACCCATCAATCATATACCAAAATAAGTTAATTAAAAGTTATTTGAATAATATTTAATATATGCAGCTATATTTTAATAGCCAAAGGGACCAGCGATTAAAACCTGGGAAATTGTTTTTCTTTAAAAATTAAAGCCTGTACAAAGTACGAAACTGTATTGCGGAACCTAAATAAACGCTCAAATTAATATCGTTTGCACTGTATAGAGTTCTTGGTAATACTTGATGAAATATCTTCGAAATATACAGATTTCCCACACACCGAAAACTCAATGGACTTACATGAATTTGAGTAACCTCTTCAATATTGAATTTCGTCTCCTTACGGAAAACTTTCGCACATAGCTTTATAATGGGAATCAGTCGCCATTTTTGCAGTGTCTTTTTTCGAAGACTAAATCCATCCACACATATAACTGGACAAAAACAACAGGCTTCAATTTTGTAATGAACTGAATGAGAAATAAGCAACCAGTTTGTGACACAAGAAAAATCGGAAGCGATTATCAATGTAAACCTCGTACAGACCGCCAAACGATCGTCTAGTAGAACAAAACTTGGTATCTAAACGTTTTAACCTTGGTAACCTAATGTATTGATTTATGTAGTGTTTAATATTCAAACATTAACAAACAAAGAAAATGTCCTGTAACTGAGATACGTATGTTATTCAGTGTATCTTCTACATGTTATATACACAAAACACTGCCCCTACATGCTCAGAAATTTTTTCATTTCAGCAAAACGGAAGATACTCCATTTTATCACATAGTCGGTACACTTTGCCTATAGTGTGTGCAGTTTAATATTTTTTATATCATAACATGTGAACATATCACTTTATGTGATTCTGATTGGTCCAAACAAGCCCATGTAATTAGTGTGCAGTATTCTCTTTACTGATTGGCTGCGATCGTGGGCAATTTTTTTAACCCCACCTTCTGGAATTTTTTGTTTTCAATGAACAATTTGGGAGACATTTTTCAACTCGAGTCACGAAAGAAATTGGAGAAAAAATGATCTCGTCTGTCTGAATATGGCCAATTTACCATCACAAGGGCTTGTTATGTCATGTATAACATATCATAGCATGAAAAGTGGCTAAAATCCCAAGACAAGAGCAACAACAATAACAACAACAAACAGTAAAACTAAGGGTATTGATCAGTTGATAGCAGGTGGGTGGGTGGAGTGGAGTGGGCAGTAAACCTGTAGCATCGAATCCACCGTATATAATAGCTTGATTTAAACATTAACTTACAGAAGTAAATAAATTCACCTTCCTGTTATATGATTTTATCTAATTTTATAAATATTTATTAATGACTGTAAATTGTACAGATTATCGTTAGTTCGTGGCGTTGGTGTATGGGGTCTATTCTAAGATATTAAAGAACGTAAAATTGCGTAGGATCTATAAAAAGGTGCTTATATGCTTCTTGACGGTTACTAATAATAGAATTATTAGTAAACATGCTTACAAGATTCGGCCTTTTTCGCATTGGAGAGATCGGTCAGGTGGTATCATAGAAGAATTAAGTTACTTCCTATTGGATGAGTTAGGTCACATGAATAGGTATTTTGAAACATTAGAATGGGTAGCATCTTCTGTCACGGGGGGGGGGTATTTTTTAAAAATATAGTTGTAATATTAGGTGTATATAAGGAAAGAACTGAGCAATCAGATTTCATCCCTATTTTGGAGTCATTCTTATTTCTTGTTTTCCTTTTGTAACAAAAATTCTGCATTTTGACGTCATGAGGTGATATTACACGTATTACATATATATAATTCCAATTTTTATGAATTGACTTCGTTTTCTACGTTTTGATTGAATGCAAACGGTCACGTGATACTGATCTGGAATTTTTTACACATCGATAAATTCTGCGGACTGCTTTTGGTTCCCCGTTTCCAGATCATCTGATGTGAAGTTTTATCTATATCAACGCCTTACACCCTAATAATAACAACAACAAGCTCCCACCCACCCACTCCTGTGATTTCCGATCAAAAATGACAAGCCACAGATTAAAATCGACCATTAGAAGTTAAAACAATGTAATTGCACAGACCTTACTGCATTCCAACACTCATCCCTTTTGCCGAAGAAGGCATATGGCAGGCTTTAGAAGCCAATTTCGAAGCCAATTTCGAAAATTATTGCATTTCACCTCGACAACATGTTACAGCAGCGGTTATTAAAGGTCAGGGTCATATGTCAACCAAGGGATCTCACTAAAAATGGACAAGATTTTGCTTTTGAGAGATCGCAATGCGTAGAAATTAACAACGACATTGCTATAACAACACGTGCCATACGCAAGCGTAATTTAAATTTAAAAAAAGCAATATTCCTGGTTTAACAGCAACAACCATTTTTATGTATTAAAATAATGACCATAACAATATATCACTGGCATGACCCGCTATGACATTCTACCCCGTATCACTGTAGAAAGAATCGATGAATGTTGGCTAGCGAAGACAGGGCCATGTATTCTATCGCAGTTAAGAGGCTAATGAAAGAAAACTGCGATGTACATAAAAGTGAATGTTTTGTTGATTAAATCTGCTGATCTGATGTTAGAAAGGGCGTAAATTGGAATAATAATTTTACCTAATCACTCACAAAGTTTACATAAAGTCCTTCGGACTTTATTTATTTTGTGAGTGATTAGTTAAAATTTACACATCGATAAATACCCAACCATGATCATTTAATCCTATAATAAACGTGGTATAGGTATATTATTGTAAATAGCACTGGAGACTTATCATACAATTGATAGTTGTGTTCATTGAATGGATGTGATGTTCAGAATTCCAAGTGTTTGGTTTTGGTTGAGTGTTTAATAATGCTAATTTATCTACATATTCAATTGCAAAATTATTTTTGTCCCCTCGTGTTTATGGTTAGTTGATTTCTTTTAAGGTTTGTCTGTCCATCTTGGAAGTCTTTACACTGACAAAATTTCTTCAGTGTGAAATCTTCAATACAGTCCGCTTGGTGACCATACATGTTTATCCGGCTGATATCTCCTACCACTTTATATGTCTCTGTGTCAAGGTCAATACGGACAGTAGCTTCGAGAAGGGCGTTTCCTGGGGTGGTTCGAATCACAATTTGGATATCTTCAAATGAATTTTTTTCCTTGGACTCGGAGGAATCGAGCGATGTGGAAAGTTTTAGTGCATTTATAATCTCAGCAAGAGTGAGATGTTCACAAAGATGTGGATATGGTAAAATAATTTGAGTCACTTCATTATAAAGAGTGAATGCTGTTCTTTGAACTATCTTATCAGTAATTGGTAATTGATGCCGCTGTCTGCACATGCACCAGTGCGGAAGAATACTAGCCCCGTCACATCCACGATCAATGGAAATCTCCCTGAACCAACTTACGCCTCGGGCAGTCGGATCTGTGGGCATCTCTTTTGGTTTAAAATAAAGGATGTCTTGCAGAGTTTCATAGACATCAAACGGCGTTGATAGTCTGTTTTGGTTGAGTTTAAGATTTTTTGTAATATATGGGTATTTTTCTCGCAGCCATTTCGGCACAACAATAAACATAAATGGCAGACGTTCCTCCACCCTTCCTATAAATGTTTCACGTATTCTACCGAATCTAATTCCATGATCACTGTAAAAGAATAGTACAGTATTATGAAGAAGTCCTTCCTTCTTTAACTTCTCAAAAAACTTGGAATAAGGTTCATCAGCTGCGCCTGCGCTATTGATGTCGTCATGTGTCAGCCTCGTTATAAAAGTGAAACCAAAATAAGGACCTGACCTAAATGTATCGATGAAATCATATACATAATTGATAACAATTTCGGTTTCTAGTCGATCTTGAAAGCAGTGGTGATTATTAAACCACAAAGACTGCTGTAGTTCCAGTGCAAGACTGAAAGGACGATTATAGTAATCGGCTGGAGGAATTCTGAAACCGTTTTTCTTGTAATCAAATATAGCGATCTCAGGTGCATCTTCAGCGTATAGTGTCCTGTATCCATGACTCGCGAACTGTTTCCAGATGAAGTCATAATTATCAAAGGGACCATTAATATTTGTTTCCTTATTCGGCAGGTCTGATACGAAATGACCCATTGTCATTGGAACAATATTGACAAAGGTATTGTCGGCAACTTTGGTGTAGCCATTCATCTCTATTGCGCCTAATTCATCTACGAGGAGCTTTCTCGTATTTTCTAACTGTCGAATGGAATTAAGCCTGGACACAGAATCGATTCCTATCATAAGAACATTTAAGGTTTCTGCGGTCTTTGATTGTGCATATTCTCGGAATCTCCGGCTACGTACAACACTGTCTGTTGTACTGCGGTGAATGAAGGCATGAAAGTTGACGTAGATTTTAAAATCGCTAGAATTGTAGCAGGCTACACGTATAAAGTCGTCTTTCACGCTGAGAGTGCCATTAAATGGTTCACTTTCTTCGAGATATCTTATGAAATCGTGATCAGTCTCTTCGTGTTTCGGCCGATAAATTGGTGTAAACGTACAGTACTTAAGGTCTCCATAATAAGGTGGTTCCTTTACAGCAGTCCAGTTTATAAATAGTGTAGTTTCTCTCTGGAACGTCAGAGGAACCCGATTTGGACATATCTGGGGACCTCCACGGCGAACAAGATGGCGGATTGAAATATCAAAGGGATCGATGTTAGGTATTTTGCACGATGGCATGTTCACTAAATATGCACTAGTATTGGGTCCCGATAGCTCCAAAGGTGTCAACCGTCTTTGCCTTCCAAATAAGAGTGCAAATGAAGATAACAAGTATATCAGAATTCCGATAGATGTCAAGAACAGAAGCTTTTTCACGGCCGACTGCAGACGAGGCATGGTCGTTAATCTGAAAGTAAAAAAATAAAAATAATAAATAAAATAATAAAGAAAATAAAAAATAAAAACAAAAACAAAAAAAGTCTTTAACTAAAATGAACAAAATTACCACAGGACTTAAACTTAGTAACCATGGGCGTACGCGGAGGGTAAAGGTAGGCAATTACCTCCCCTCCCCTCGAGTTTTAACAAATACATTGTGCAGTATATATATATATATATATATATATATATATATATATATATATATATATATATATATATATATATATATATATATATGCAATCCAGCAGTAAGATATAAATAACCGCCCAAGGGCCCCGAGTGGCCGAGTGGTCTAAAGCGCTCACCGTTACGGATCACTGACATCTCACCTCTGTCTGAGTGGGTCAGAGTCTCGGATTCGGCAAATGTGGTTATGTGAGAAAGCTTGCCGGTAGCTTCTCGTGGGTCGGCGGCTCTTTGTGGGGTTTCCCCGGTTTCTTCCTCCACCATTTATACTGACCGCCAATGCATAGCCTATCTTGTGCTGAAAAATGGCGTTAAACCCTACAACAACAGCATAAACTACCGCCCCCACAAAAAAAACCCAAACCGAATACTGGAGCGTACCTCTCCCCTTGACTCTATTGGCATCTCTTTGAAGGCTCGTACCTTTGATTTTGGATTTGCCCAAAACTTCCTTCGTACGCCCGTGTTAGAAGCTGCAGCCAGTGTAAAATATGCACCGACGTACCTTAAATGTGTTTTAAGGGACGAATAGTATTCATAACATGTTTAAAACAATCTTGATCGAATAATGTCAATGTAAAACATGCTACCTTTAAAAAGGTCGGATAAGTTTGGAGATATTTCTTTATTACATAACTGTGATGTACAGCAGACATCTAGTACTGAGAATAAGAAAAAAATGTATTTGTTCGGACAGAAAAGTGTCCTACATTTGTCTCTAGTCTAAATGTTCATGCATACATATTAACTCAGAGGCGCCCATAAAGTAATGGACAGGACATATACGCAATCTAATTAAAATCAGATCCCCACAGTCCTACGTGTCGATCTGACCGACACCGATAAACGTTCATGTTTTTGGTGACCTTTTGAATTTCCTGTCTACCTATTTTTATTATCCTATCAGATAAAGCATTGCAAGATCGTGTTAGGGAGAGTTATCGTTAGTAATTATAGGTTCCGAATGAGGTTCGTCGCTTTCAGAAATTGAAAGTTGACATGAATCACAAGGTCAACAGAACATAACCTCTTATTGGTGTCTGTGAGATCAACACATAAACGACTGAGAACTGATTTTAATCAGCGGCGCAGCCTTGCGAACGATTCAGTTGAGAAGACACATGTACATTGCACGCGATCTCTACATTATCTTCACTACCAGTTAGGAGACTGTACATTATGTTTATATTTACTTGAACTGGTCATTCGAAATTCATGAACATTATTATCTTCAATGTTATAAATATATACTTCTGATAACATACAGCAGCAGGGAGGGTGAACAGACCATTTTGTTTGGAGACCTTATTTATGAAAAATAAAACTTCCTACGAAAATGAAATCTCAAGGTCAATAACGTTAAACCAAAACCTCTGTCAGGCCACGAGATTTCTCTAATTGGGTTAGCTCATTTTGTTACATCATCACTGACGCGCTTTTTTATTTTATGGCGTGTTTCGTTTACGCGCTGGTCACTCAACGCTGGTCGTTCACCCTCCCTGCTACTATAATTAACCAAAAATTTATCCAGACCTATACAATACCTAGGTCTTGGGTCATGTAAATTTATCGTTATAAATCCGAACGGAACAGCTTGTGCTTTTAAAAAGAAGTTTTTAAATTTAATCATGTCCATGTCCCCTGAACACCAAGTATAATAAATATTTTGTAAAGTATAATTATCTACTCCATTAAACACAATTAAGATATTACAATTATCTCTGATCATTTTTGGAATTTGTGTGTATTTCTGAGTTAAATAAATCACGTCTGTATTTTTGTGACGGCCTCGCGAAAATATCCGAGCTGGATTTGATTGTTTGTCCAGCATTACATCATCGTATACTACAACATTATTGATACATCCATCAAGATCATCTATGGATGGAGCTTCATCGACATCGGTAATAAAATCAATAACATCATTATCTTTATCAGGACACGTCAGCGACTTTGCATTTTCATTAAAATCTTTAAGTACTTCGTAACATCGTTGATCATCTACAGATGGTGCTACTAAATATAATTTATCCCACTTGAGCCATCGCATTATCAGATTAAGTAATAATTGTGTTTTACCAGACCCAGATGGGCCAAGTATAATTGCTCTGATGGAATTTGGTAGCGCTGGATTATGTTTGACTGGCTCTTGTTTTCGTGTCGCTGAGAAGTCAATTATATCCATATAATAAATAATATGGATTTATATTGTGTTCGATGTAGAGCACCCACCCATACCAGTGGATTAACAACAATAATAACAAAAAATAACAGGCACGCACTTACAGGCAAGTGTGTGAAATGTGGTACAAAAAAAATACAAATTTATTTCATCGACAAAGACAGGTGGAGATATCGCTGCTTCGTTAGGTAAATTACCAGGAGCTCCATGGGCAAAGTATCCTGGTGAAAAACATTTACCTGGATATAATTATTGTGGTCCAGGAACCCGACTTGATATTCGACTTGACTAACGAGATCAACCAAGACCTGGAGAGTACCCAATAAACGTAATTGATCAAGCGTGTCACGTTCATGATGTCGCGTATAAAAATCCAAATTTACAACAACGACATATTGCAGATGTAAAGCTGATTCACGCATTAAATTCCATAAAAAATAAATCTCTCAGAGAAAAACTTGCTATCTTCCTAGTAAAATCTGCTATGAAAGGTAAACTAGTGCTAGGAGCTGGTAATTAATCATAGATAACTATTATAATGGAATCTGTTTATTATAGCCCAAAAGGATACTGGAGAGGCAAAGCAGCAATTAGTAAACTTGCTGAAGTAGCAAAAGTCTCACGTGCTGTTGCTGCAGCGTGGTTAGCACGACAGGCAATATGGCAAATTTATCTACCACCACCTAAAAAAATTCAGTATGCACATTTTGATGTCAGTACTCCCAATGAAGTTCATCAAGCAGATATTTTGTTTTTACCACATGATACCATTAAAACTGGTAGACGTCAATCGCGCACATACAAATACGAGTTAACTGTCGTTGACGTTGCAAGTAAATATAAAGAAGCAGAACCACTGTCAACAAAGACAGCAACTGAAGTTGCATCTGCATTTGAACGAATTTATCAACGAGGATCCGGACCACAAGGTGGTCTACGATGGCCACAACTGCTACAGGTTGATCCTGGCGAAGAATTTCTTGGTGCAGTATCATCGTTGATGAAAAAACATAACGTTAAAATCAGACGAGGACACACTGAAATTCATCGTGATCAGGCAATCGTTGAACGATTTAATCGAACACTTGTTGAGCGGTTATTTGGATATCAATATGCAAAGAAATATCCACTGACTTTAAGTCCATGGAGAGATCTCGTGAATGGGTTGCAAGGTTACCAAGTGTGATAGCTGCGTTAAATAATGAAATTACTCGTGCAACTTCTATGAAACCTTCTAATGCGATCACAAAGAAATATATACCAATACGCCGACGTGAATCTTCCTCTCAAACAGTACTAGGTAATGTGACCATAAGATATTTATATC
The DNA here is from genome assembly GCA_016617855.1 of Megalonaias nervosa. Taxonomy (NCBI): domain Eukaryota; kingdom Metazoa; phylum Mollusca; class Bivalvia; order Unionida; family Unionidae; genus Megalonaias; species Megalonaias nervosa. Next base: position 13,979 of record JAECUM010002141.1, read on the forward strand.
AACCTGGTGAACTTGAAGGGGGTAAAAAAAGAGCAACTGATCCTATCTGGAGTGTGACCACACATACAATTTCCAGCGTGGTAAGGTCCACAGGTAGACCTGCAATCTACAGATTAGATTCAACTGCTCCTCAGCGTGGATTTGTACGCGAACAATTACAAATAATTCCTAAAGACACACAATTACCACCACCTTCACTTTTGTAAACTTGCACCTCTACGTCGATTACATTCAAGACAGGTCAGCATCACATTTTCGCGTGTGTGACCAAGACTACTATTTATTCTATCAACGGTAAATTGTCTTGGATTATTATTCGAATACTGCCACAACATTACTGCGTTACAATTCGCACAATGATTATTCTGTCGTTGTTTTAGTGTTATAATAAATTCAGCATCCATATCAAAGTCGCGATTATTTTTTTTGTCACACTGCTTATAGCTCGCTAATTTTTTCTTGATGACGACAAAGATGTTAGTGATTTCTTCGGTTATTACGCAATCCATGATAACCCTGTGTAGTTGAGATATTCTTCTGACTCGAGACACTGCGAGATAAACTAAATTTGACCACTCAATACGATCATCGACAATCCAAATATTTGTATCAGTAATAGTTAATCCCTGTGAAGAGTGAATCGTTATATAGCGTATCCTAACGTCCACGGCGATTTATCCATGCTCAACGCGCTCTCAACAACATCAACAACAACTAAAACAATATCATTTAGCACAAGATTTTGTATTCCATCACCAGGAATCTCAACATCAACATTCTGTCGTCGAGTACCTGCTGGGCGATAACACAATGGTACAGGTAGATTTGAAAATGTTTCTTTATGTAACGTAAATAATTGTTGCTGAAGTGTATCGCGAACTATTTTTCTACTTGCAACTATCAAATCATAAGGTCTCCATAAATTCCAAAAATCACTCATAGGAATTTCTGGAATTACTTTACGCATTATCTCACACTGTATTTTATCTGGCTGTAGTCTTGTTAACTTTTTAAACTCTTTCAGTGATTTATCAATAGCTCTATGGTCATCAGTTATTTCTTCGTAATGATCTACAAATGTTTTCAGCCACTCATATGGAGACGATAAAATAAAAGGTGGCGGTTGACCATGATCGCCACACATTATCACAGCAGTATTCTTCAATAACAGCCAATCAAGAAATATTTTTAATACCTCCAGCGACACCGTGCAAATCTCGTCCCATATAATAATTTTAGGAATGTATTTCTCACCCATCCGCGATGGAATCCATATATGTTTCCGCACCATCTGAAGAAACTATGATAAGTTTGAGATTTGATTCCTCGTTCTTTTATTTCTCTGGCGAGTTTGTGTGTCGGTGTCAAAACAATCATATCTGAACAATTATTAAATAATTCAATCTCGCTTGTTGTTTTACCTGAACCACCACACCCATTAAGATAAATGGTTTTATGTCTAGCCACAGGATCATATACAGATGGCGACAATGACGTTGTCGATGACAATTCTGATATTTGATTATTCTTGTAATATATTTCTTTAATTTCAACGTCGGCAGATTCAGAATAACTAATTATATCTTCATGTTTTATTCTCCATTCGCCCCATGATGCATGATTGTTAATATGCAATTGTTTTAACAAATCCGCATATTTTTTATTTATATAAAATGAATCTGTCGCGACTTTGACTGCAATCAGAGGAAATCTGTTTGTCATTGATAATAGATTTATCGAAACGTACGCGAGCATCGAAGATCTTAAATGAGTAAACTGCAGTGACTCGCCATCAGTATAGCTCACAATTGTACCTAATTTTGTTCCGTCTGATAAATAAGCATTACTTTGACTTATAAATGTGTTTTTTCTCCGTTGTATCAGCAATTATAAAATCGAATTCAGCATCGTCCATAATTAATCTTGTACAATGTCGTTTATGATCATATGATCCTCCTTGCGTAAATTTACCAACTATTTTTCTGCCGAGATCTTTTGCAAGTTTCTCATCGTGTTTTTTCCTGCATTTACGTATATTATTAGTAATTTAAACAATATCATCTTCGTTAAGATTAGAAAATTTTCTCCTAGCATCATTAATATTAAATATATCCGGTTCTGGCAACCAAACTTGTTTCTGCACGCGGTATGATATAATTGCTTCACTCACTTTTAACGATATTAAAATTCCAGTATCAAGCATGTACTGTAATAGTACTATTGGAGCCCAACATTTTTCTGAAAAATGTCTTCCAACCCACGCATAAACAATCGGATGGAGATCCCCGTAAAACTCAAATGACTCTATACAGGCGAATCCGGTTAAGTCAAAATCTGGTAAGGGTCCGTTTATCGCAACTCTGGTCATCTCGTGTGTCGGATGTCCAAATCTCTTAAAGTATTCAGAACACTCTCCGTATCCAAGAAAAGTTCCAGGATACATGCTACCATATCAACTGAGATAACGTTTCTATAATCGTATTTAGTATTCCATAATCCACCGTGTCCGTATTCCACACAACTGTGTTGGACATCTTCAAGAAATTCCAATCGTGTTGGTTTCCATGAATTTTTCTCCTGAGCAGCGTGAGCAGCAACTGATGGAACGGTAAAACAATTATTCAGTAATTGTCCAACCTTAATATCATCAGGGGTATATTTTAATGCAAGATTTTTCATTTCTTCGTGGAGAAATTCTGTACGATAAATATAACGATTAGACCGTACAAACTGATCATGATAATCATATTCCGAACTTTGAAACAGCCAAACAGATACAGGGTCACTTTTACTGATATTTTTGATAAAATCAAATATATGACCATTATAATATTTAACCGTTCTGTCTCGTGGAAATATTGTTACTGCCACAGTCCATGCATGTAGGATATGATCAATAATATCTATCGAAACTCCTCTTGATTCATATTTCGATTTATACAAAATCTCTCCAGTTAACGTCTTCACTGTTATTGGGAATTTTAATTTCTTTCCCAGCTCAGCAACGTCGCTGATAGACGCTCCGCTATCTTTAACTGTTTCTGCCCGCGTATTTATTTTTTACGCCGTAAATCCGTTAAACCATTGCCACGTATCGCGTTTGTGAAGTGTTCTGTAACTCGTTCAGCTACATGATTTATTCTTAACTCTGACAGTCTCATCGACTTGAGATCATTGACGTCAGGTTTATTATTCAGCGGATATATTGCATAGACAACCGCAGTCACAGGATACACTCGTTCATAATACGGTTTGTCAATACCAGTCAGTATTCCGGGTTTGGAATTTTTGTTTAGTAAAACAATATTATTTCCTGACTGCATGCGTACAGGATCACGTTTGTCACGGATAATTCAAGTGTCGTCGTCTGTCCTTACAATAAATTTTATTAAAATGAAATATTTTTGAATATCAAGGTGATTAATAATCTCTCTTCCTCGTTTGTCATTCATTATAGTATCGACAACATTTCCAATTCTGAATGTTGACCACACATGAGCCGCACCATCGTCACGAAATTCCTTCTTGGCTTCACAGATACGTTTAGTTACATCCTCATTTTTTAAAGCCAGATCTTGCATCAAAACACTTAATTTATATTTCGGTAGTCTGTCAAGATCAAATCTAGCTCCCGCCGAGACAGCGGAAGGTTCAATTGCGGATAATTCCTACATTATTATAATTAGGACAAATATATATTTAAATTGAATTTTAATATACATATAATGATTCAAACAAAGAATCGATGTAATTGGCTTATGATCGGATATACTTCTCCTTGTAACAAAGCATGCGTAAATGAATTCTGTGGATACCATATGCAAAGCGTTAGACATGGAAGCCTAGGACCAAAACCGTGTGTGCAGTGTGGTGTTGGAGTCAGAGGAAAAACTCAGTTATGTGTAAAATGCGGTGGTAAAAAGTATAGAGAACTTAAACGATATTACGATAAAAAAATGTCGAATCTCCTATAAAAACCGCAGAAGATTATCTCGCTAGCTTTTCAAAATAATGATTTAAACAAATAATATTATTATATAAATGGAGCAAAATGAGTTTGTAGCACATCCAATTATTAAAAATTATGAAGCATCTCGTTATGGTATGATCAGAAATTGTCGATCGAAAAACCCAGTCGGTAGTGTTGATAAATTTGGTTATTTTAGATTTGATACCAGTGGAAATAAAAATTATTTCTCACATAGATTCATCTACGAATGTTTTCATGGGGTCATTAAATATGGACTTGTAATCGATCATATTGATGGAAATCCAAAAAATAATTATTTATGTAACCTACAAACTATCACGCAGAGTAAGAATTCTGCACGTGGAAATACAGGAAAGTGTAAAATATTTGGAAAGAGAGCTATTAGAGCCGTAAATGCAGAGACTGGTGAAGAGAGAATTTTTAATTCTATGAATGCGGCTGCCAAATATTTTGGCACACATCCACAATCGGTACAACTTGTCGCAAATAAATCATACAAATCTGCATTTTCAATAAAATATAATCAGCAGATAATATTTGAATATATCCCTATTGTGTCAGACGATTAAACGAGATAATTCTGTCCTCTGCAGGTGTGGGTCAATGGTACTTAAAATGACAAAAAAATAACAAAAAACCAACACAAAAAAAAACAGAAAAAATAATCTGATTTAAAATAAATAAATATTTTTTTTTTTTACTGTATAGTTCGACTCTGTCAATTTGGCCAAGGATTTTGTTTAGCAATCACCACAGTCAAAGGTCCACCTTCACTGTCGCTACTCTCAGTGTCACTTTTGACAGAATCAATTGACATAATCTTTCTCAACTGCATTACACGGTTATTCACAATCTTTTTTCTTTCGTACTCGTGAGACAATTCGGATCTAATCTTTTCGACTGAACGTACAAGAGGTGCAAATAGCTTTACCTGTGTGTCATTTACCATTGCCAAGGATTCTAACATAGATTGATAAATTAATTTCATGCATCTATAATCGGATGGTAATGTATATTTATTTTCGAAATATCGTTGTTGTAATGATTCAAAATCACATACAATTTTCTGAGGATCAAGATTATCAGATATCTTTATTCCGTCACGTTGTAATTTTTTAATAGCAGAAATAATATCATTAACGTTTTCGTAGTTCATTATATAATAAATATTTGTTTAAAATAAAAATAATAGTCCCCAGAGAGGACAGTTTTTTGAAGATGATTATATACATATGATTATGATTATATACATATGATTATAATTATATACATATGATTATGATTATATATATGATTATGATTATATACATATGATTATGATTATATACATATGATTATGACGGCACAACACACAGTATGATTATATGATTATATACATATGATTATGATTATATACATATGATTATGATTATATGATTATATACATATGATTATGAACGGGGGCCTTATCTACGTCCAACAGATTTTGTAAACTCTCCCCCCATAATCAACCCCGGGGAGTGCAAAAGTACACCCACCACGTGTTGACATGGTGGGAGAGTGTATTTTGTCTGTTGTGGATTTCGAGGATTTCTCCGGACCCCCAATTATCTTAGATAAATGGCATCAAAATCGCCTCCATTGACATATGTCGATCATGGGAATCGAACCACGGACCTTGAGTACGAGAATCCAACGCTATAACACCGCATCACTTTCCGATTCATACAAATATAAGTTTTAAAATTATTATATAGTTAACCCAACACTGAATAAGCAGGCAAATTACGTACGACCAGTATATTGAATAAAAATCACAATTATTGTAAAACTGTAGCGTAGATTTACTTTATTTTTAAATAAATAATAATTCTACACAGTAGTCCGGAAGCTGAAGAGTACATGCAGATCAATATAGCCTGTTACCTAAAAGATCTAATAAATTACATGGTTATAAACAGGCAAATTACGTACGACTAATATACTAAATAAAAATCATAATTATTGTAAAACTGTAGCGTAGATTTAATTCATCTCCAGACACACTTCATAAAATATTAGATTTTCTGTATAAGTTCTCGTTTGTTAGGTTTAAATACATGTATACAACTATCTAAAAATAACCTGAATTTGTAATTACGTATTTGTATAAACCGACGTGATTTAAAGTCATCAGAGTCAAAAGGTGCATAAATATCCTTTTCTGTTACAAATTGTTGCTCCAGTGACGGCTAATTGCTTACAGAGAACAATTAAATCGCTAGATAATTAACCGATTGATGAAAGAAAACAGAAACTATCTCCGTGGTCTTATAAATTGACGCAGTAACGGGGAATAATTGCTTAATTTACTCTACAGAGAGAGGACAGAAGTTATCTCGCTTTATATGCAATTGCTTTAATTACAGGAATTGATTATTTATTCAAATTTTTAATGATTTTGAGTACTGTTCAATACATCAAATTCAAAAAATCTAGCAAAATTTAATAATTTGATGGGGTATTTGCACGATTAAATGCAAAATCAACTAAAAAAAGTAATATAATTATCTTTTCAGAATCAGATTATTTTTATAATTTACTCGGACGTTCTACGATCTCACATACAGATTTATACTTAAAACCTCATTTCTTAAATCCAGAATGCGTCCTATTTGGTCTATAAGTTTGAAATGTATCCTTGATAATAACGGATTATGTACATGTAGATAAACGGGGTCAATTGGTTCTGATACAATTAAATACCCAGGCGGCACTTCAGAGCTAAATGAATATAATATATATCTTTGCTGGGCCTGGCTAGACTTTGAAAGATCTACTTGATAGCTGCCATCAAGTACGTCACATACTAGATTGACTGCGATCGTTGATGTTATATTAACAATACCAGGTGATATAAGACGGCCTCCACCGTATGGATTGTTATTATGTTTAAGAATAACCGGTGGCGAGGCTATTTTTCTCCATTCGGCAAGTATTTTTGGAAAATATTCGTTAATAAGATCAATGACTGATTTTTTTAGTTTAACAGCATCAAATCCTGGTATCATAAATGTTTGTAATTGATTTTCGGTTATTTTATAACGATTAAGAAATATTTGTTTCCACCTTAAGTACGATTTTATAAAATCTAATTTTTCTTTTTCATTAAGACTATCTCCTGATCTAGGAGTAGTAGTTGCTCCTAAAAGAATACTTCGGTTAGCAAAACCCAAATCTTCGATGACTGTATTTAAGTGCTGTATCGTTTCAATTACATGTTGTTTTATATCGTCGATATAATACTGTGATAATACCGAAAAAAGATTTTGTAAATTACCGAACACACGTGTATATTCAAAATTAATTGGATCTAAAAACCTTTGAATACCTTCCTCATAAACTATTTCCTTTCCACGATCTGGTCCTTCTCTAATAACATCAAATAATGCAGTCCGATGCGCAGGAATTACTATATCATTATGTGTATCCTGATTAAGAAATTCAAATATATATAAATTTCGATATTCTGGACGTTTTATAAATATCCGCCTCGTTGTAAGAAATTCTTCTCGTTTTGGTTCTGGAATTCCATTATAAACCGGTGTAACATCAGGCCATCCTAACACGGATCTGATCGAACTTTGATAAATATCTACAACATAATCAGGGGAATTTATTTCAATCGCCACTGATAATGTTGGTTCGTAAACAGTAATTGCTATTTTGGATTCTTTTCCTGTAATAGATTTAATTCTACGTTGGAACTCATCATTAATCTGTTCTATTTGATAACTGCCCGTTGAAATTCCAACAACTTGCCAATCAGGAGTTCCATCGGGTTTATTCTTATTGCAAATACCAGTGAATTGTTTGCTGGTAGTCCACCAAACGATTTTGACCTGATATTTGGCCAGCTATGATAAACTCGTAATTGTGCTAGCGCTATTTCTTTTCCTAGAATTGCAGTTGGAAATTTAACGCTAAATTCTGGACTGGTTGAACTTAATGATATCATTGTAGTTTTTGTATGCGTAGTATTAGTGACGATCTGTTGTAATAGTTCGCGCGATCTTTGATCTGACATTATTATTACTGTTATTATTTTAAATCGGGAACTTTTTGATCATTTATTTTTTCGCCTTGGCTATTGTCAAGGAATGCTTCATTGTAAATTTTCATTATCGTTGTGAACTCCTCATCGGATATTTTACCATCACTGAGATACGACGAAAGATACGACGATAGTTTAATGCATGCAGACACCGACGTGTGTAGTTTTATTATATACTCGTGTAATTTTGTGTTTGTACATGTAGCTATCTTTTTTGCGATAATACTGAGGATACCTGCGCATATTGCTGCCGTTGAAACGACAATTGTTACAACTGCAGGTGTTGTCATTGTTATTGTTGATAGCAATACACCTGCGGACGCGATGATAGCAGAAACTGAATAAACAATTATATCAATGATAACCACACGCCTGCGATATTTTTTTACTTTTACTGTATAATTGTCAACGATATTTTTTAGTTTGGTCTGACACTCACATACTTGATTGTATCTGTAACGATCCACGTCAATGTGGGACTGGGGTCCCTGGGTTTGATTCATTATAATTAAGTCATTTAATTAAGTAATTAATTGAGGGGTTTCAGCTACGAATTCCAGATACCACCAGTAAGACACCGGGGTTAATTTTTTGTCAGACGGTTCCAGTATAAATTCTTCTTCGACATCTTTATTTAATATAATAGATACAGTTCCAGAAAAAACATCGATTGAATGACGCCATGGAAATGTAGTAAATATCCTAAATTTTTCTTTACTGAATACAGACAGCCTGTACGCGCCAGTTACTTCTGCGGTATGTTTGATGGTGTTATTTTGTGGTGTCCATGTTGATGATCCTGATGCTACTGTGTATACCACATTGATGATCTGCTTGTGAGGAATTTTAATCAGATTCGTTTTTTCAACGATATTAGGGATTCCACTGACAATATCGTTGAGTTTTGTGTTAATGTCAGCGAGTTTAATATCTACAACCACTGGATTACCAAAAATTTCATATACATATCTGTTTATTTTTCTACGAAAATTCAAGAATGTTTGTACGTGATTGGAAAAATCAGTTTTGAATGCGGTCATTTCATCGCTGATTGCTGTTAATGATGTCACCTTCGGAATGTTGCTATCGTCGACGTATTTTTTCGTTGCAGCGTCGAAATCTGATTCTGGTGTTCTGAGATTATTAATACCATTATTATTCATGTTGAGAAATGCACGCATTATACCACCGTTGACTAACACAAACTTAGATTCTTGATCATCGACGTATTTGTTTGTTGCTGCGTCTGTATCTGTGGCTGGGTCTCCAAGGTATGTAATTTTATTTTGATTCATGATAATGTTACCAGTGAATGAATCACCAGCTTTTTTTATATAAATCGTTAACTGACTTACCGGAATCTTGTATTTTATCTTGATCAGCAAAAGTAACGATATTATTAACAACCGCGGTGGGAATTCGTATAAGTACATCTGACAGTTGTATGTTACTTGTCTTTAATCGTCCTTGTTTATCCTGAAAATCAACGACTTTATTTTGATCCACACTTGTGATATTTAATAAATCATCGATTTCATTTCTGAGCTGATCAAGAGTTGCATATTTAGATAAGTCACCTTGCTGCTGAGCTTTACGAGAAGATCTTCCATAAATATCTACCATTATATTTACTAATGTCTGTTTGAAACGTTTGTGAGCGGCTATGCCTGGTGGTGGTATATTCGTGTACGACTTTATGAGGTGGTTTTCCTGGCGGTGCCAGTGAAATTGCGTCGAGTACAGCGAGGGTTTCACGGCCACATACTGGTGGATCTGTTAATTTTTGTGTTGGTAATGTTGAATACCATACTGGTATATCACCGGCTAAATTACTATATCGTAAAAATTCTTTTGGTGGTGCCAACCCATACGAATCGAAATAAACAATTCCACATGGATCAATCGCGTATGCAACCCAATGAGTACCTGGACCAGAGTTTTTATCGAGATTAATAATACCAGTTTCAATATTGTTTGGTTGTTTTTGTAATTTATCACGCATAAAAACACCTCTGAAGTTTTTTATGTTCAGTTGCTTAGCAGCATCAAGTAAATCAAAATTAGACATAGGAAGAATCATCGAACTGTCCCGGGCAGTCTTAGACCTTTTCCGCACCAGTGAGGAGTTCCTGTAAGTCTTAGACCTTTTCCCTTTTTATGGAGGTTTTTATTCCGTGACCTGTTGCTTTCTTTAATGCCATTCCAGCAGCAGTTCCAACAGCACCTAACGCAGCTGCTTTTGCAACAGCTGGGGCTGCAGCGGTTATTATCGCTGGTAACGCGGCAAGAAGTGGAAATATACCACCTGTTTTAGCGATGTCTTTAATGGCACTCGCAGATAGATTAAGTCGTATGCCAGTCTTTGATTGTTTGGCTTCATTGAAGTGCCTATGCTGGCGTTCTGTTCTCGCTTTAGTGACATTTTTACCGCACAATTATTTTTTGATGATGAGTGTAGCTTTTTAATCTGACCAGGAGTCAAAGTAACACTAACATGTTGATACGACATTTTATAATTATCATCCTGATTTTAAATCAGGGATTTAATTACATGTTTTCTTCTGGGGCATCAATAACTCTCATTCGCCCACCAACACCTTCAAGTAACATTGTTTTGTCGCTGAGTATATCAGCGATTGCCCTATAATTAGCAACAGCTCCTCGGTTTACGCGAGCTCGAAAGTGTATATCATCGACAGATTGTCTGAAGAAATCCAGGTGTTCCAGTGAAAAGTAATAGATCGGATACAACGTTGTAAAATCCAGCTGAGATTTTTGTAAACCGGAATCAACATTTTGATCACGCCCCATAAATGCCATTAAATGATGATATGCACGTGCTACATGATTTTGATCGAAATTCAGTAATATATCCTCGGAGGGTTCTTGATGTCCGTTTATTCTCAGTGAAACCTCGGAAACACCGAGTTTGTCAAATATCATTATACTATGTGTTTGTGAGTTTACTCATGCAGCATCTTGGAGCGCAATAAATATATGTCGCGGTGCAAACACACCTTGCTGACGCTATTTGCCATGTAAATAAACCATTAATTGTACTTTGAACACTATCTGTGGTCATCGTTAACCATGATAACATTGATTTACCACCTTGACTCATAAAAGAAAGTAAACATTCTTCTTCAGGTAGTGTTGGAGTCATTACTGGCATCCACAATGAAAGTTTTGTTAGTATTACTTTACCAACATCAACAACAGCAGCAGGTCGCCAGATTGCATCATCGTCGGTAGCTTTTCTTACAAGTATAACTGTATGTTTGGCTCCAAAAATAACCTTTCTGACATTTCTGCAAAATCCAAAGATATGTGACAGTGGAATTGCACATGAAAATCTTCTACTTCCACCTTTCAGCATTGATCGACGTGCTGCGAATCCTAAGTTAAAATTTGGATTTGGAAAAGGTAAATCTTCAATTTCAGCAGGAACAGGAGGAACAGCTCGATTATTGGGCCGTTGAAGAACTTGATTTCTACTGTCAGGATGATTAGAAGTGTCCTTGGTAAACATCATTGACGGACCAGCTGATCTTGAATAATCGTCGCTGTATCTTGCGAGGCCCAATATCGTTGTGGCAACGTCAACATCTTTTTGAATCGACTCAATATTTCTTCCATCAATCATGTACGTAGCGCTGTCGAACAACGCCATGATGCCATTATTGACAAAACCAACACTAATTCAGCTCCATATTCAGTATTATCCGTTTTCAAAATTTCACCTTCTACTTCAGTGAATGCTTCAGCGGGTAAGAAATATCTACTCGTATCTTGAACCTGTAGTTCAATTCGTCCACGCTGATTTGGTTGTCGTGCGTCATAAGAATAATATTGATAATCGCGCACAGACTCATATTTGAGTACTGGTGCGTCCATGTCAAATGCGGGATCAGATATACGTTTGAACATTTTTATTATTATCGTGTTCGTCTAACACGAAGACCACTTCCAGCTATCAGACTAGCGGTTATATTTTTTTCTTTTTCTGACATTGGTGCACCAGCTAACTCTGCTAGTTTTTGATTAGCAGCTTGATTTATTATTTTACTAACATTTGCGGGCATCACTTCAGTGCTGGCCAGTTTCACTGGTGGCTAAGGTTTTCGTCGTATTAATCGTGCTAGTCTATCCTTGATTGCTGAGAATGCTTTGCTAGCAACATCACCAACAGCGCCAATACCTTTTTCAAGAACAACGTCAATAGCTTTCATTCCCAGTTGCTTTGCAAGCGGTATTGCTCTTGGGGCTATCCTTCTAAATAGACCCTGAACAACATCACCTAGTCCATCTCCGTAGATCGTTTTGTATACTAGTAATCGTGAATTTATTACCCTGACCATGGTTGGTCTGCGTTGAATATTATGTATGATCATCTTATTATAGTCACTGCATCTAATTACATACTCAATCACTGTGATAATCATCGGCGATTTCATTAATAAGGGACCGATATACATTAATATCCATAACACCGCCTGTAAATAATCGTTTACAAATATCAGCTGCTTCATTAATTATTTCTGGGGAATTATTACTAGCTCGTTTTCCTCCAATGAGGATTTCTAGTCTTTCAACATCGGCAAGGACGTTATTAGGACAAGTAATAAGACCACTTCCTCGAGTAGTAAGACCACTTCCAGTTGCGCCGGGGGGAGAACTTGTATCTTCCTCACTTGTTGTTTTTCCTTTTTTCTCCGACGGTATTTGTTTTTGTGGTAATGGTATTTTTGATGGAGAGCGTGGTTTGTGTTGCAATGTTTGTTGTTGATATTGCTGTAGCCGTGAAAAATAATCGTCTATTCCATTACTAAATAAAATATATTTAGGATCACTATTTCTGGCCTGATCAACTTCGTAATGTATACGAAATATCCATTTGTACCAAGTTTCACGACCTATAATATCATTAGCATAATCGGGTTTCAAATTTTTTTTTCTTTGATCAAAACTTGTTGCAGCAAGCTCGGGTAATCTCGCCTCGCTAATTTCTTTGATATAATTAATATTATGTACCAGGGCTAACGGCAAGCTGTTCAACATCGCTCGTCTCCGTGCAAAGACTAAAGTCATAGAGGTTCTCATCCGTGAATTGCTCTTCGCTGATGATGCAGCCTTGACATCACATACGGAAGATGGACTTCAGCAGCTGGTATGTCGCCTCTTCCACGCCTGCAAAGAGTTCGGACTGACCATCAGTTTGAAGAAGACGAATATCATGGCGCAGGATGCAGATTCCCCTCCAACCATTACCATCGATGGGTACAACCTTGAAGTTGTTGAGAACTACACATACCTTGGGTCCACCATCTTCAGCTCGCTCTCCATTGATGCTGAGGTGAACGGCAGGATTGCCAAGGCAGCAGCAGTTATGGCCAGACTGAACCAGAGGGTCTGGAACAACCCCAACCTCACTGAGAAGACCAAACTGCGCGTCTACCAAGCCTGTGTGCTCAGCACACTCCTCTACAGCAGCGAGGCATGGACCACCTACACGAGCCATGAAAGGAAACTCAACAGCTTCCACTTGAGATGCCTGCGGCGCATTCTGCGCATCCAGTGGCAGGACAAAGTACCCAACACTGAGGTTCTGGAACGCGCCAGCATGAACAGCATGTTCACCATCCTCAGCGAGAGGTGCTTCGCTGGCTTGGCCACGTCAAGAGAATGGATCCAGGCCGCATTCCCAAGGACCTGCTATACGGCGAGCTAGCAGAGAGCACACGACTGACTGGACGGCCACGTCTGCGTTACAAAGATCTCTGCAAGAAGGACATGAAGACGGCCAACATCAACGTCAACAACTGGGAGAGCTGTGCTGACGACCGCTCCGCCTGGCGCCTTGCTGTCAGACAGGGCGTTCAGAAAGCCGAGGAAAGGATAAACACAAACCTCGCTACAAAGAGAACCAGGAGAAAGGCGAAACAACAACAGCCTCAACAAGCATCAACGTTCACCTGCAGCAAGTGCAACAGAGACTGTCACTCTAGGGTCGGACTCTTCAGCCGCTCGCGAAGGTGCAGATAGAACACCCAACCGGAAGCTACACCATCGTCTCTCGAAGACGGACGGATGCCGACGACGAATTAATATTATCTTTGGTAAATTTGTCACTCACATCAATTCTCTCTCTTGCTTGTTTTGGTTCTTGTTCTTCTGGTTCTGGTGTACGATCCTTTATATCACCTATTTCATCACGAACTTATTCAGTACCTTCAAGTATTTTTTGCATTGGTTGAGCAACAGCTATTTCGCCTGGAAGTTCTCGTAGAATCTTTTTTGTTTTCTTAGTTCGCTCTGCTATTTTTCCAGTTGCTTTAGCGGTTTGCTCCAACGCGGGTAGAAGACCTTTAGTAGTCTCTGTAACTGGTTTAAATAATTGTTCTGCACCTTCTGCAAATTCCACCTGAGACTCCTGACGAGCTTGTAGTTGTTGTTTGACAGAATCACGGGCGGGTAGATATTTTTTAATTGCCTCTAGTCGCTAAATAGCTAGTTTAGATGTATGAGATTCCATTATTTGATATAACAATGATTTAATTATAGCAGCAGGGAGGGTGAACGACCAGCGTTGAGTGACCAGCGCGTAAACGAAACACGCCATAAAATAAAAACGCGCGTCAGTGATGATGTAACAAAATGAGCTAATCCAATTAGAGAAATCTCATGGCCTGACAGAGGTTTTGGTTTAACGTTATTGACCATGAGATTTCATTTTCGTAGGAAGTTTTATTTTTCATAAATAAGGTCTCCAAACAAAATGGTCTGTTCACCCTCCCTGCTGCTCATACTGACGCTATGTCGCTTGTTTTCAAGCACAGGCGTGTTGATTTGCGTTTGTATCTCTGATCAAGCTCGAAGCAACCAAGCACGCAATAAAATGTATATTCGGCCAGAAATCGGGATGGAATAATGGTTAAATTTCTCATTGTAGAAAATGTTCAAACTGAGTACTTACAAGCGTCTAATTAAAACGAAACCCACAACAATGTGAGATATGTCTAAAGGTACACAAAGCTTACCTCAGCGTTAAATAGTTTCTAGTATTCACTGTAAACATCATCATGCAAAACATAAATTTATATCTAAGTGATCTTGGCCCCTTTTATTAACCAAAGATTTTGCAATCTTTTATCTTTACATGTGAATTTTAAATTATTTTAAAATTCAATATTTGAAATTTTAATCGGTAATATATAGCCAGAATTGTACTTACACACAATGAAACCACACACACACACACACACACACACACACACACACACATATATATATATATATATATATATATATATATATATATATATATATATATATATATATATATATATATATACACACTGTGACATAAAAGCCACACAAAAAAAAACAATTAAATCGAATATTCATTCCTGTGATATCAAAGTAGAATTAATACAAATGAAATGATAAAAATTTGAGGTTATTGTTGCTCTTGTCATATTGTTATTTTTAAAATCATTGTTATCAAGTTTTGCTTGACAAACAATTATCATTGTTCACCCCTAAAAGCTATATTTTTTCTGGGAGAATGTTAAAGGTTTTGAGTAAACTTGGAGTGACAGTCAGGAGTACATATATAGTTCATGTATCAGTAATTACCTTGATTAGCCCCACGTAAAAAGCATGCAGCATGCAGTCCACACATCGAATTCCTATACTCATTCACATGCACAGTATACAGTTAACATTTTGAGTGCAAAATATCATAGCATACAATGTATAGTCCTCGATATGGAAAGGTTTACCATATAAAAAATATTTATTCCTGCTTCCAACTGCATTGGTTAGAAAGGACATTCTGAGTACGTTATAATGTATATAGGTTTATCATGGATGAATTTATGTGATCATAAACACATATACTTAGCAATACTTAGTTCGCAGAGCATAAAATGTCGGTCACAGTGACTTTCTTTGGTTTCAAACGTGTAGTAGCAACAGAGATGCAATCCAATTATCACGTTTCATGATTGGAACACAAACAGCAATCAATAAACAAACTTTCAAGAAAGTCACTGAAATATGAAATGTAGGTCACATAGACCTCTTTTTGCGAACACGCTGTAGAACGTATCCATTCGCCGAGTTTCATAATTCTATCTAGGACATTACGCCTAGAACTTTCCGAGAATCTCGCGTGGCCCTGAGCAGATTTAGAGGGAGCTGCGGTGGCTCAGTGATTAGCATGGCGGACTCAGGGCCGAGTTATCAAGCATTTCGAATGAATCAACTAAACTTTAATCACTTGCCAGTTGAACAGCAGGATGACTGTAAACCAAAACGATGTAAATCTCTCTAAGATGAAGGATGACCGGAAACCAAAACGATTTAAAATAGTAAGATTTCTTATGCATACACCTTTCTCAGGGCTGGGAAACTCAAACTCATCCAAGAAACACACTGGGGCTACAGCACTTTCAATACGGTTCATTGAAAGGAAATTAAAACTATAGGTACTTAGACATAGGGATGGGGGTTGGGGGTTGGGGGATCGGTCCAAAGACTAAAATAATAACACTTGGACCCCTAGTCCTACAATGTAAGACAAAGATCCTGATAGTTATGATGGGACAGGGTGGGGTGAGAGTTAGATCCCACTCCAAACCCGCTTCGCCACTCGTGAAAATACTTAAGTTTTTCACCAACTCGATGAAACATATTCGCTTTTCACAAGGAGCTTGCGAATATCCTCTCCATGTATCCACTCGTCTTCTGATATTCCAAACCTGTAAAACCGGTTATTTTTCTGCAATGAAACTAATTTCTTTTAGCGAGAATGTACGTACGATAGCCAGTGGCTATTGTAGGGTTATGATCAGAGGCGGAAGTTTCAGTCAGTGTGAGGTGCTGCTATTCTGATGTGTGTAACGCAGGGCTTCTTATTAGGCGATGACGGATGGTCAAAATTGGTTATATTCACGTATGTGCACAGGAGTCCGAACATACTTATGTTCGTACGTCAACTCGAACGTGTAAATATAAAACATTGCTTGCTCGACACTTGTACGCATGTCTCAGTTTAAAACTCGTGCATCCATCTATCCCTCCGCACTTTGTGAACATTTAGAAGTAACTAAACGCTACGCAGCCTGGACGTAAAACCGACGGAATTCGAAGTCGACCATGTGCTTTGTTGTTTCTGTGCTTGTTCAGAATGCCCATTTGGCGAGTTACCTTTTCATACATTTTGTCGCAAAACCCTGAGTTTTCTTTCGGGGGATAATCCACGTTTCCAAACTATTTATATATGTTTTTCATATGGGGGCGCTCACCAGTTATTATGTACTTTTAAGAGAGTGGCGTATATAAGGTGAAGTTGTTTGCATTTAAAACATGCACCGTGGAGAGAATGTTGGCATACCTCTATGCTACTTTGATGTCATGTAGCTGAAATTTCTTTGGATATTGTACTTTTGGAAATTGTAAATGATCTTAGCACACTGCTAACTAAAATGAATGCTCCCTTGTGCTCCAAAAATCAGCCTGAATTTGTCTAAAGTACACTATCCTTAGCAGCTATTAAAATTGGGAATATGAATTTTGCCAGACTAGACAATACCAGCTTCTGAAAGTGAAATGAATGAATTACCAAATATATAAAATGTAAAAAAAATTATCGGCTCTTTTTTGTACAATTTACCTCTGAAGTTCAGGAAGTGAAAATGACCAAGTGGAGCTAGCACTGTTTTGAAAGGTGCACATCTGGAGCAAGGCCAAGCTGTATACTCTATAACCCATATTACACCTATCAATCATACACCAAAATAAAGGGAATTAAAGGTTCTTTGAACAATACCTATGATATACAAGGTCTTTTTTTAACTAGCCAGTATAACCAGTGAGGAAATCCGGGGAAATTCTTTTTCTTTAAAATTCTAACCCTATGCAAAATACGAAACTGTAGAGCGCCACCATAAACGTGTTAGTATATGTCTACTGGTTTGACAAGTTTATTTTTATATAGCTTGAATTAATGTATCTGATGTCCATGATAAAATGTTATTGGTAATTCGAACAGGCTTAACAAGCTGGGTGGGTGTTTTTATAACGTATAACATGTAATAAGTGCAAAGATATACATTAGTAATTTAAGAACCTGTCATTGGAATGATAAGCGATAATCTGTCTTGCGGAAAATCTATGTCATTAGCTAAAATATGCAGTCTGATGGCGCATTTTACACGTAATGGTTCACGGCACTGAGATAGTATTGATATTGAGCGACTGCATAGTAATCATGCTTCTTACCAGGGCATTTCCGGGTTCTTCAGGACACACGGTACTAACTGTATGGAAAAATGTGAACCAGCCTGGAAATGGGTGGACATAAAATAGAGTTTATATGGGTTTGGCTGGCCAGGATTGATTAATAATGTAAGTTATGTTTTAGGAAAAAGAATCTTTTGAGAGCTTATCCTAGTTGTAAGTGAAAAAAAATGCAGACATTGTTTTATTGATGGAATTTCAGTCCTTTAACAGTCTTGAGTTTGGAACACTCATGACTAAAATTAGCTCCTGACTCTTTGGTGCGAAATTGAAAGCACATGGTTCAAACACATGCAGGTCTAGAAAATGCCGCGGCTCATATTCTTTTCTCTACACAGAAGCTGACATTCAGGTTTTATCTATACTGATAAGTATATGTTTGATCATGAGCACTCAGAAATTTTAAGTTATTAAAATTTTAATATCATGGTGTTTGCATAGGTTTACAATAGGAACTGAATTAGTACCGTGAGTCCTTCACCAATTTTACTGGCCACCATGTATAGCCTATCTGGTGCAGAAAAGTGGCATCACCTACACCCCCCCCCCATGAAGTCATCTTGTTGCATGAAGACTAATCAAATTGCAATGGGCGTTATATTTTTCTTATACATTGGGTCTTGTGTACAATGCACTTGGCGGGATCTAAAGCGCTCACCGTTACGGATCACACATCTCACCTCTGTCTGCGTGGGTTCGAGTCTCGGATTCGGCCAATGTGGGTATGTGAGAAAGCTTGCCAGTAGCTTCTCGTGGGTCGGTGGTTCTTTCCGGGGTTTTCCCGGGTTCTTCCTCCACCATTTATTCTGGCCGCCATGTATAGCCCATTGTAAAGGGGTGTGGTGTGGGTGTCGTAGACGTATGGTGTGTGTGTGTGTGTGTGGTTCTCTGTTAATTGATTTGGCGATCGTTATCTAAACGATGACCTCCCCCGATGTTATTGCCCAGTGCGAATAGATAGATAGAACATTGACAGAGAATTGAGCAAGACTATTGAGAAGAAATAAACAAATACGAGCCCCCTTAATCAATAAAAATAAAATAAATTTAATTAATTAATACATAAACTAAAATTGCAATTACAATCCAAACGATTTACATTAATGGAATTTAACAGCAGTGTTCAATTTACGGATTCGTTCATCATAGTAACGAGTGGTGAAAAGAGTATAATGTCCACGCCTGACTTGTGTCACCTGGCGTCGTTCTCTCTTGACTCTGTGTATTCCACGTCTAGCGTATATGCTTGGTTCTTCCTCTGACCCTTCTATTCTGAACTCTCTATTTGCGTACTTACCTCTTGGACTGTCCTCGTCGGGTTCTCGGGGAGGAAACAGAAAGCCGTTCCCTTAATGCTGTTTCATTTCCACACAATCGTGCGTCCTAGCACTATAGCCTGCCTTTCCTTTCAAGACAGCTATCTGGCCTCTCTACTTTGTTAACGAAGGAAAACTCTATTCTCAGGTTTTTCCACCGGAGTCTCAAATTCGACTTCTCGCAAGCAAAATTGGACTAAAGAATTCTGAGCCAAGTTGCTACCTTAAATTCAGATTACTTCCAAAGTGTACGCCTAAACTTTAACCGACCAATCGAAAGCAACTGTTTCTAAATTTTACCCAGAATAATCATGGCTTTCATCAGATTTTGACAACCTATAATACGATGCAATTAGCTTTAATTTGAAGATCAATTATTTGACATGTGGTCCTTTGCAAACAGATACGGTCGTAGTTCTACTGTACTCTCTGCCAATATACCGTTACGATGACTGGGTCAATTCCACTGAAGCTTAAACGTAGGCCCTTTTATTTTTCACAGATGAAATAAGAGAAATATCAAAGTGACCTTTCTCAAAGACATTTCTCTGGCTTGACTATGATAAAAGTTTAGTGCACAATTTATTCAACTTTAGGATCCAGTACTGCTTCAAAATTCGACACATTACATAGGCCCCTCCTTAAGAGTAAAATCTGAAATTTTGCTCTCCGAATTTTTAAGTTGCATTTCAAGTCATTGTTTATCTATCCTGAAGTGACCTCTTCACCTCAGAATCAACTAGTCTACTCAGACAATACGCTCCTACATTGGCACTTCCTTTAATGTAACGCAACTGAATTTGATATTGCTGAAGAAATAATGACCATCTCATTAAACGACCATTCGTCAATTTAGCTTGGGCCAAATAGGCAAGTGGTTGGTGGTCAGTTTCCAGAATAAACTTTCGCCCATACAGGTGGCGCTGTAATTTGGAGATTCCAAAGATAATCGCTAGGCATTCCCTTTCGGTAACTGAATAATTACACTCAGCGGGAAATAACTTTCTACTACCATATGCAACCGGGAATAGGTTCCCATCATGTTCCTGCAGTAAAACTGCACCAACACCACTGTCAGAAGCGTCGGTACGTAAGACAAAGTCATTTGTCACGTCCGGTACTCTCACTACGGCGTCTGACGTCAACCTATCCTTCAATGTCTGAAATGCCCTCTCACAAGCGTCTGTCCAAATAACTTTCGTCGGAACCTTCCTCTGGACCAAAACAACCGGTGAACTATATGCAGATTCGGCTGGTTCAATGATCCCTAAGTCAAGCATAGCTCGAATTTCGTTCCGTACGGTTTCTAACTTCGCATGAGGCAGTGGATAGGGTTTCAGTTTCACAGGCGTTTCATCCAGTAACTTCAAGCTGAACTCCTCCAAGTCCGTCATGCCTGATCTTTCGGTCAAGATACTTGCGTAGTCGTGGAGTATCTCCTCCACCTCTTCACGTTGTTCTGACGTTAACGTTACGTCAAGGACCACGTCGACGTAGGTTTCATTCCTCGTCAAAAGACAACTAGGAAGTACTTCCGCCACTCCTCCGTTGTCGTCGGGTTCTTCAGTCACAACTGTAGCAACAACGAACTCAGTAGGTGTCTCCCTTTCACGATAGCGTTTAAGAAGGTTAACGTGGTACAACTTCTCATTATCTCCCACCTTGATACGATAGTTCTGTCCAACCTTCTTTTCCGTTACAACGAACGGTTCTTTCCAGGATACTTGGAGTTTGTTGTGTTCCAATGGTAACAACGACAACACCTTGTCACCAACTTCAAACTTCCGTCCCTTCTCCCTCTTGTCGTAGTACTTGGCTTGACGTCCCCGTGCGTCACAGAGATTCTTCTGGGCCAAGCTGCAAACTTCCTCCAGCTAGTTACGGAGATCAACAACATACCGATACGTTGTTCGTACTTCCTCGGATACCTTTTCATCCGTCCATAACTGTTTCAATATGTTTCATGGATCCTCTCACTGCCCTCCCATAGACTAGCTAAAAAGATGAAAATCTTAGACTAGCTTCGGGTACTTCGCGGTACGTGAAAATTATCGCGGGAAGGTATCGATCCCAGTCCTTGGGTCGACCTTCGCAAAACTTCTTCAGAGCTTGCTTCAACGTCCCATTGAAACGCTATACCAGACCATTGCACTGCGGGTGAAACGGGGTAGTAGTCAGGTGCCTAATGGAAAGTAACCGGTTCACTTCTTCTATCACCTGGCTAACAAACTGCGTCCCTTAGTCAGTTAGTATCTCTTCAGGAACACCAACTCTGGACCAAACTCCTAACAAAACTTCAGCCACCGTAACTGAATCAATGTTTTTCAACGCAACGGCCTCCGGGGATAGGGTAGGTTAATCAACGATCGTTAACACATAACGATTACCACTTTCTGACTCAGGCTTTATCGGACCTATCAAATCCATAGCCACCCTTGGTAAAAATTCAACAATCAGAGGGGTGGTTCCTAGTGACACTGGGCGATGTGAGGTCTAAGGTGCCTCCCGAAGACACTTGTCACGCGACAGACAAAACCTCCTTACATTCCCATATACACCTGGCCAGTAGAACTCCTCACTAACCTATCTCTCGTCTTTGCCACACCCATGTGACTACCGAGTAGACTCTCATGTGCTAGCCTAAGCACTTCTTCTCTCTTAGATCGAGGTACAATCACTTGCTTATACCTCTCGGCTCCTTTCCGGGCGTATCGATACAAGATACCCCACTTCAGTGCGAACTCTACCTCACCGTCAGGTAAGTTCCGCACGGACTTCTCCTTTGCATACCCGCGTATCCTGTTATGGGTAGAATCTTCCTCTTGAAGTCTCCTTAATTTACCAGGTAGCAAATTATCTATGGGCGAAGTCGAGGAGTAGAGCGGTTTCGATCCTGACGTTCGCTTCATAGACCTCGTCTCTACGGACCCCACGTGTACGGGTGTACACGTCATAGGATTAGGCTGTGGCAACACATACCTACATCCTAAAATTACGTCATACGACAACCCTGACAAGCACGCTGCTTGAATTCGTCCTTTCACATACGGCGAATCAAGATCGATGTAAACAACTGGAAGGGAATCTTTACTCCTATTAGCAAATTGAACTTCCACTGTCTCACCTGTATAAGCAGCAGTTTTGACAAATTTGCTATCCACCAAAGCTGGATAACTACAACCGGTGTCATACAACACAGTAGCCTTCTCTCTATTTACCGTAGCTGTTGCTGTATTCGACCATTCCACAGGTTTACACTTTCTACCAGTGTCTGGTGTCACTACATTTATCGTGGGACGATGTTTCCTGCAGTCCTTGAGAATATGACCAGGTTTGTTGCAACCGTAGCACACAACTTCATCTTTCTTACCAGGAGTACCTTTATCTACCCCTTGGGACTTTCCTGAGCCACGGAACTGATCACGGCTGGGATTATCAGCCCCCAGCTTCCCACCATTTTGACCATTCCGTCTAGGAGGTGTCAAACCGTTAGCTCTCCTAAAGTCAGTGACGCTGGTTCGATCCCTGCCACTCCATGCGGTCGGACGAGAGTGTGCACTCTCATATCGCTCAGCCATCACATTGATATCTTCAAAGGTTGCGAAATCACGCTCCGCTAAAAATACGATCAGGTCTTTCCGATACGTACTGAGGACATGTTCTTTCAAGATCTTTTCCCGTATGCCTTCATAAGTAAGCCCGGCATCTGTCATTTTAATCCTTTTATTGAAAAGCACGCGCACACAAGTATGAAATTGTGCGTGTGTCTCCGTTGTCCGCTTAGACGACTCTCTGAAATGTTTGCGAAAACTTTCAGCCGACAACTAGTAATGCCGTAACAGCGCTTTCTTGAGAGCGTCGTAGTCGTCTACTTCAGTGGGTGCCATATTATGGTAGACATCCTTGGCAGCTCCTTGTAAAAATGCAGAAATATTAATGGTCCACTGGTCTTTGGGTATATGATGGATTAAAGCTAACTTTTCAAACTACGTTAAAAAGTTATCGATGATTTCGTCCTTGTCGTTAAACATCGGCATGGTTATCTGGACAATACGTCTATCCTCTGTTCTTTTACTTGAGGGTTCTGAATGTTCATTCTGTTCTTCGCCCCTCCTAGATTCCGCTTCGATCCTTAGTCTCTCCATGGCTAACTGTTCTCTCTCCCTGGCTCTTTCTTCGGCTTGCAATCTGGCTAACTCAATTTCTCTTTCTTTTTCTCTTTCCTCGGCTTGTCTCATTCTTTCTTTTTCCTCGGTTTGTCTCATTCTTTCTTTTTCCTCGGCTTGTCTTATTCTTTCTTTTTCCTCGGCTTGCCTCATTCTTTCTTCCTCTGCCGCCTGCTGTTCCCTGTATTCCTTGAGACTCCGCACTACAAATCCCGCTAATTGGGTCCTTTCATAACCTAATTCGTCTCTACCAACAGACTTAAACTCTCTGACTAACTGCCTATCAGTTGCCATCCTAGTCTACTCGACTGTATCACCAACCAATTTACTTAGCTCATGTATTTACTAACTTCTTACTGCCTTACAGGAAACAGCTTCCCTATGAATACTTACCCGTATTCTACTCTAGGAAAGACTTAACCTACAGACTTACTTAAATCACTCAAAACAACCTAGCAGCCTTGGGCAGTACAACACTCTGAATTTTCCCAAAATTCAGTTTGCTCGCACCAACAATGTGCAAATTACTCCCCCGGGACTTCTTTAATTAGCTCTTCTCGGAAGAGTAACTAAAGGCAATATTTTTTTCTGAATTAACCTGAATTCAGACAACGACCACACTATCAAGCAGTTCAGGTACGGAATCTTAATTTTCTTACAATGTCATAAGAAACATTAAAGAAAATATCAACAATGGAATGCACAAATAACAGAATGCATAGATATTGACTCGATTCACGCTAGTAATTCCTTGCTTAAATAATAAACAAATCTATCACTGCTATGTTACCCTATTTCTATTCAATATCTGCCCAGTCAGCTCTGTCATTCACTTGTTCAAAATATCCCGGACGAGAGACCCCACTTTGTAAAGGGGGGTCGGGTGTGGGACGTGTCGTGAGACGTGTGGTGTTTGTGTGCCCCTCTGTTAATTGATTTGGTGATCGTTATCTAGACGATGACCTCCCCCGATGTTATTGCCCAGTGTGAATAGATAGATAGAACATTGACAGAGAACTGAGCAAGACTATTGAGAAGAAATAAACAAATACGAGCCCCCTTAAACAATAAAAATTAAACAAATTTAATTAATTAATACATAAACTAAAATTGCAATTACAATCCAAACGATTTACATTAATGGAATTTAATAGCAGTGTTCAGTTTACGGATTCGTTCATCATAGTAACGAGTAGTGAAAAGAGTACAATGTCCACGCCTGACTTGTGTCACCTGGCGTCGTTCTCTCTTGACTTTGTGTATTCCACGTCTAGCGTATATGCTTGGTTCTTCCTCTGACCCTTCTATTTTGAACTCTCTATTTGCGTACTTACCTCTTGGACTGTCCTCGTCGGGTTCTCGGGGAGGAAATAGAAAGCCGTTCCCTTAATGCTGTTTCTTTTCCACACAATCGTGCATCCTAGCACTATAGCCTGTCTTTTCCTTTCAAGACAGCTATCTGGCCTCTCTACTTTCTCAGTTTTTCCATCGGAGTCTCAAATTCGACTTCTCGCAAGCAAAATTGGACTAAAGAATTCTGAGCCAAGTCGCTACCTTAAATTCAGATTACTTCCAAAGTGTACGCCTTAATTTTAACTGACCAATCGAAAGCAACTGTTCCTAAATTTTACCCAGAATAATCATGGCTTTCATCAGATTTTGACAGCTTATAATACGATGCAATTAGCTTTAATTTGAAGATCAATTATTTGACATGCGGTCCTTTGCAAACAGATACGGTCGTAGTTCTACTGAACTCTCTGCCAATATACCGTTACGATGACTGGGTCAGTTCCACTGAAGCTTAAACGTAGGCCCTTTTATGTTTCACAGATGAAACAAGGGAAATATCAAAGTGACCTTTCTCAAAGACATTTCTCTGGCTTGACTATGATAAAATTTTAATGCACAATTTATTCAACTTTAGGATCCAGTACTTCTTCAAAATTCGACACATTACACCTGTCTTGTGCTGAAAAATGGCGTTAAACCCTATAACAACAACAACAACAACAATGCACTTGGCAGGGCCCCTGGTGTCCGAGTGGTCTAAAGCGCTCCCCTTTACCATCTCTGTCCGCGTGGGTCAGGGTCAGAATCTCGGGCTCAGCCAATGTGGGTATTTGAGAAAGCTGCCAGTAGCTTCCCGTGGGTCTGTGGTTCTTAAAGAATAATCCGCAAAAGTGTATATCTTCGGGTATCGCCATTCTTTCGTTCATGCACGTGTAAAGACAATGAAAAGTACCTGTCATTAGTTACATATCCTAATAAATCGCACATATATTGGATTTGCTTGCAAGTATGAGAACTACTGTAGTTGTGGTATGCGTTTCTGTTAGTGTGTGAGAATGCATTTCCTGCAAAGCAAGAGTAATTCAAATTCAGAAAAACACAAACTTTACAAATTTACAAAATGATCGGGTAAGATATACGAGCAGTTGCATATTTTACAAGATGGTACTTCGTTCAGTTCTATTAAATATAACGACTGTCACTAATCACGAATGTTAAACGAAGTGTAGCGCAACATGCTTAATGACAGTGAATATGACATGCATACATGTGTATATGCATATGCTTTTCTACACTGGATTCTACTGTGTGTAAAATAGGTTACGTACAAGGAAAGAGTTGACACTTATTTGTACACTATTAGTGATATACATTTCAGTGGTATTTAGTGACATATTTTCTGTATTTGTGATAACTAGTTATTTATCTTGTTTTGTGTATGATATTTGAACACTGAGTAAATTGATGTTTATCGTTATACAGTGTAGTCTTTTGCAAAGACACGGAATGCTTTAGAAACCAAGATACAAGGAGGCAGCTAGTGGTCTTGATAAAGGGGAAATATTAGACCAGAGTCTTAAATTTCGCACCGTTTGCCGGAATCCATGAATCCATTACTAGGATACCAAGAAAGTGGTTAGAGATTTAAACTCGAGATTCATTAATTAATAAAGAAAATTGAATTACTTATTATGGCAGAATAGATAGATTTAAAGCATGTAAGTAAAGACATGTGAGCAAAGGATATGACAATATTCCAGACTGTTTATTCTGGGGATCATCATAACGCTTGGCACAAAAAAGCTGTATAATTGGCACTAATACAAGGATAATATTGTGTTATTGTCTTCATCATAAAATGCTGCTATCGGCCAATACAGGCCTTCCTTCCTTCCTACTTTCTTTCTTTTTTTTAAGACAACTGTCAGGGTTGTTCAGGACTGACTAGAATCGATTTTATTTGCAACAGTATGTGCAGAAAAATAACTCGTGTTAAATTTCTCCAAGTTTTATATAAAATTCAATTCTCCATGCCACTAAATGGATTATTATAAGTGTCAGTGGCATTTAATGTTCACTACATACAGACTTCAGATCGCTCCGGTGGCATGGCGGTTAGAGCGTCGCCTCGGATATGGGAGGTCGCGGGTTCGAACCCCGGCCGAGTTATGCCAAAGACATATATA
Source organism: Megalonaias nervosa (assembly GCA_016617855.1). Taxonomy (NCBI): domain Eukaryota; kingdom Metazoa; phylum Mollusca; class Bivalvia; order Unionida; family Unionidae; genus Megalonaias; species Megalonaias nervosa. The sequence continues at coordinate 41,305 of JAECUM010002141.1, forward strand.
TGGTATTAACAGCTGCCTCGCTAGGCACTCAGCATTAGGAGGTTAGTATTTAGACTGGTCGGCCTGGTGTCAGGATAATGTGACTGGGTTGGACATGATACTACATGTATGCGGCATAATGCCCTTGTACTAGACATCACAAAAACTGTCCCACTGCAGACATCGTAGCGATATGACTCAAAAGTTGTTAAAGTTACGTTATAAATCCAAATCACACTCACCCACCCACACACAGAAACGCAAACTATTGTTTTTTAGTATCACAATTTGTACGGGGGGGGGGGAGGGTACCATAATATTTTCAGCGCGTAGGGCCCTGGCCTTAATCCGACACTGCTTGAAGGTCACTACAAAATACGGATTAACCGCTATTTCAGTAGCGGTTCAGTGTATCCCCTAGGGGTACAAGTTTGAGAGTAAAATATTCCCTTGGTGCCAGAACTTGGGGGTCAGACTGAGTAAAAAGAAAAACACCAAAACCCAAAGAAACATTGGTATCAAAACTGGGGTCAAATTTAAAATTGGGGGTTTCTGAAGAAGCAAATGAGGGTAAAGGGAAACACTGGCGGTTAATTGATATATTCTGTTAATCGGTGATCCGCATCCAAATAGGGGTTATTGCTATTTTGTAGGTTAACCGGAACATTTTAGCGGTGAACCGTCACGTAAACACAGTTAACCGGTGCCAGTAATTTTGACCCTTTCTGTATACTATATTGAACCCGCATAACATACTGATCCCCATACAATAGACACTGATTCCTTACAACAGACACCGACGCTGAGGTATGGTCCTTTTGATTCCTGTAATAATACCGTTATTTTCAACTTTTTTCAACTTTAATCAAAATAGACTTTCTCAAGCAAACCATCAAAATCTTGTGGCGATTGTCATTGGCAGACGTAACTGGCATCAAAGTCTCGTAGTAGTTGCCATTGACATTCGTAACTGGCATTAAAGTCTCGTAGTCAATACCATTGGCATACGTAATCAAAGTCTTGTATCTATTGTCAGTGGCATATGTAACTGGCGTCGAAGTTTCGTAATCATTGCCATTAGCATACGTAACTGGCAGGCCCGATGGGTCCTCCTGCATTTAAGTAAGAGGCGAGTCATGGAGAGGATTCAGTGGTTAGCGTACCGGACTTGTCACCGAAAGGTTGCGGGTTCGAATCCCACCATCATAAAAGCCAGTCAACTAGCGCTGTGCGTCCACGTGCAAGGCAATTGACTCTAAGTGACTTTGCACCAGACAACCAACTTGTATTGCTGTACCGTAAAACACCAAAGCAAACCAAATCAAACTTTAAAATAGTTCATTTTTTATGTATATTTATATTAGCAACTGTATCCTCTGTAAACGCAAGTTACGTCTGCTTCTCTGAACGGCCAGTTCTGACTCCATATTAGCAGCCACATTCTGTGGTGCTTGGGTCAGTAGAGCAGACGAGTACTTGTTATGTGCAACGTGGTTTTTACAGTAGGCTACATTTCAAAAGTATATTGGAATAATTACAAACGGCTATTATGACAACATGCTTGCAACATGACAAGCTTGTGCTGTAAGACGCACTTGTTGTATTTGTATGTATTAAACAATCTACGAGACGACAATGAGAATTAATTATGAATGAGATGAAAACATTTTCCAAATTAAATCTATCTGGAGTCTATATGCATTTGAGACAAACCACGTATTGTCTGTACTGCAGCAGTTCATGAGTAGGGTGGCATATATTACGGGGACTTTTTCTTGGTGGAGGATGGAATAAGGAGGGCTGGAATTTTTAGGAACATATTTCCAACTCCCTTCCCCTAAGCTTGAAACAAATATCCTGGTTCGAATGAAAATCCAAGTCACTTTCCCCCGCCGCCAATAAATAATCGGTCCATAATGCAGGCTAGTATCATACGCAGAACAGTAATGAATTATACTTGTACACATCTGTACGAGGCTAAACTTTACTGAGTTAGGAAGCGGATTCGTCTCACGTTTGCAGGGAGAACAAAGAACTATTTTTTGAGAGATCGAATGAAAACAGTTTCAAAAGTGCTTGTGTAGCTACGTACACCTTAACGAAATAGGCCCACTGTCGTCATTATTAATAGGATGGTTGTTGCTTTTGTGGGTTTAACGCCATTTTGTAGCATGTTAGGCTATACATGGCGGCATTATATTTGGTGGGTTCGAGAACCCTGGAAGAAACGCCGACCCATGGGGAGCTACTGGTAAGCTTATTCACATACCCACGTTGGCCGAGTCCGAGACTCGAACCAACGCGGAGAGAGATGAGATGCCCGTGATCTGTAAATGCTAGCGCCTTGGACCACTCAACCTCCTGGGGTCCCGATTACTATGATGGTAATGCAAACCTTACGGGCTACAACAAAATGGCTGAAAAATAAAAACCCAAAGTATAAGGGATCGATCATTTAATTTCAGGTTGGGGGCTGTGATTTTCTTTCAAGCCGGCAAAATATTTTCTCTCTTACATCGATATAAACTTTAGTGAATATAAATGGACACAACGAGTGGCGAGGGTGGTGGGGGTGTCGCTATTGGTATAAATCAGAGCAAGAATATTTTGTTCAAGCTACAACACACACACACACACACACACACACACACACACACACACACACAAAAGAGAACATTATATGGTCGGTTCCTAATGAAGAGAAAGGAAGTAAAGATATATGAAGAAAGAGAAGAAACTGTTGGTTCAAGAAAGCGAAAGGAAACTGGCCAATCTGCCATTACAGTGTAAATGCAAGAAAGCGAAAGGAAACTGGCCAATCTACCATTACAATGTAAATGCAAGAAAGCAAAACACAGAAAAATGCATATGTTCTCCTTGTTCGTTTGAAGTCATGTGACCAAAGTGCATGATGTAATGACCAAAGTGTGTACATATATCTTAACCATCCCATCCCTTCTACTGATCAACCATTCATACCAGGGGCGGATCAGGCTATCGTTTAGGTTGTGCGTAATCAAACAGACAAGTAGTTTGTGGGATGGAACTCCTGTTAACATCTCCCACCCCAAACGGCGGTTGGAGGTGGAGGCAAAGCCACAGGAAGCTCCTCGATTTTAAGTGTTTCAACGGCATAATTTTAACCCTCTAACTGAAGCGAAAACTATTATTGGAAACGTTCGGGTTGTTAAGCACTCATTTTTGATGGGTAGGGTCCCCTGAACATTAACTGTTACAAGACTGACACGTCCTGAAACCTGAAGGACCATCCATTTAATTTTTCGGTCGGAGAGACAAAGAGAGTTCGTTTTTTAAAAAAATCTTGCTCTTATTTGTATAACAAACGAACTAAATATGTCCATCATATTACTTGAAAAGAAAAATATATCTTCAGATAAAAGAAAATATATATCCAGGTTTGAAAGAAAATCTCCATATGTTCCAGTTTCACCTATTTGGCATTAACACGAGCATCATCAACCTTTGCATCTTTTAGGTGGCAGGGGATAGTTTTGTAAATGGGCCCCTGTCATATTTCCTAACTTAAGGCTCTGGTGTGATATTCTTTTTATATAGATATTGTATTATTGTTTAATAATTAAAGATATGGATATATTTGTGAATTAGGAGTTTCGGGCTTGTGTTGGTCTTCAAACTGTGGTAAGGAATGTACACCTCCCGTTATTACTTCGCACTATGTAGACAGTGAAATAACAACAGTCGGCTAGGAAGAAGAGCTATCCATCCATAGCAGTATATATTTGGGTTCAAGAAAATATCTCAAAAACTGCATGGATGGTAATTAATTTGAACTGCATCAAGTCGTTTAATGAACACTGTTTCTCAGAAATATAACATAGGGAAAGGCTTATGCTTGCACTGTGAGCACTACAAAATGTCAAAAATGATTTTCGGGCTTGGAAAATGCAGGTATAAGTTTGTGGTTGGGGTAAACAAACTTCTCTTGCTATGAACTGTCATTGATATGTCAAGTTTAATATATTCGTATGCTTTGTTTTAATATAGCTATCCAAAAATATGGGCCTTTTTGACCTCACTTCTGTATTTATTGTTCTAAATGAATTTCTATATTAAGCAGGTTGATGCGGCAACAAATTTGTGCATAAAAGAGCTCACTTGCGCTCTCGATGTGGCATTATCAGTATCACTGCAAAACGGATTGACCGTTTCATGTCTTAGTCTCCTTCCTCTCCCCAAAAACTAAGCGTTATTCACTCAGTAGAGATAACTAAACATTAAGCTGTATATTTCATGTAGGGTATATTGCTTGTAATAATGATATTTTAAAGAAACGTGGACCCCAGTTTAAATTCCTACCGCTAGAAGCATCAAGCTACATCAAGCTACATTGTTTACTGTTGATCCGTCTTATGTTTATTCAAGTCAAACAGGGCTAAGCTAAGCTGAATAAAACTCTAAGGAATCATAATTCGGAAATTTCAATGCATTCCTATTACGCAGGCGTATTGTACATATGTAGTAACTTAACAAAAATGAAATAATGGACACAAGAAACGCTAGAAACAAAGATGAAAACAACAGACACTTACCGTGCGTGTTGTGCTACAATGGTGGAATCGGGATGTAGGCGAGTAAGCATTGGTAACTTGATACCGTGCCAGCTGCACATGTAACTAGTCAGTGGGTGAAAATTTGGGGGAAGTTGCTACACTGTGTGCGTGTTTGCAAGCTTTTCTTGCTATACTGAGTCTAAGAAAAGATCTAAAGAAAACACAGGACAAACGGGCAACACACATTTATCTATTAGCTGTGCGTGTACAAGTTGGTTTACACACACACACACACACACACACACACACACACACACACACACACACACACACACACACACACACACATATATATATATATATATATATATATATATATATATATATATATATATATATATATACACAATTATATGTTGTGCAAGTAGGTTCCCCATGCATGCGCGTGTGTGGTCATATTAATAAACTGAGATTACTTCAAAAGATTTCAAGTAAACCTTTTTTGTTTTCACTCTAATCGGTCGTTTTCCAAGCAACCGTATATCGTATAAGAGAGGTTATTTCAAATATGTCTTGGGATCTGATAGACAACAGTATCCGATCATTTGTGAATTTGTTATGTCTTTGATACACAGCTTTAGAGACATCTGCGAGGTACCACATAAAGGGGAGAGTATTATGGCTTCACAAAAGATAGTATACCCTTACATGTGGAGTAATCGAACTTCTTTGATGCAGTGTTTATCCCGATAATTGTTTCATTGTTTGTACTAGTTATTAGTATGTTAACGGTAAATGGCGATGTCATTCGTACTACTGTCAGTTTGCCCTAGGTTACGTAATAATTACAAAAGGTACATGGTACATTTACCAATTAGATCACAAGCAACAACTAAAATAAAGAAAATACTCGTCTGCTGGGTGATATAATTAGACATATTCTAATAAGAGAGGTGTCAGAAAAAGGCAATACAAAAGTGAATGAAACTGTGTTCTTGGCTATGATAGTGTTTTTCATACAATTAAAATGACAAGTATACTGTACATTTTTTTATGTTTGATCATATTATTGAGATAATGAAACGTAAGTATTTCGCCAAAGTTATAAATTGTATGGGCAGTCCTGGTTCTGCGATCTGTATAACCTGAAGCGTTTGAGTGAAATTTAGATTACCTCTGTCCAGATATTAGATTATCTTCCTAACGGTAAAGTGACCAGTTATGAAATTATCAGTTCGACGCTATACCATCTGAGCATTTGAGGCTCTGCACGATGTGAGGGAGTCCAATGAAAATTCGGCGACAATGTTAATGTCTTAAACGTCACCGGCCATACTCCAACATTTTCTTTTTACATCAGATTTGCATTACATGATTAAAAGTAGTTATAATCGCATAAAAAGAACAAAAAAATTATCAAGTGTAAAGAAGAAATAATAATTACTCGAAATAGAAGTATACAACGCTTTTACTTTCCATTAGCTACAATTTCCCACCTATAGACGCCCACCGGAAATGACGTACATTTATCCCCCACAAGCCGAAGTACGTGCGTCTTGTTGTCGAAAAATAAAACACTATAAACTATGGATAAGGAACATTTAGATGAAACTACTGAAAACTAATTTACTGGTCAGCCTTATATCGATATGACACTAGATTGTGTCGCTTTCAAAACTGTTCCATTGTTTCAATTTATTTTGAAAATTCCCGTTAAAACAGGTAAAAAGAAATCAATGCTGGCTTCCCTATGTCGGTCGACTTTATAAAAAAAAAAAAAGAAATCGGCACACTTAATAGAATCCAAAGGAACCAAACTTGGTTTCCTTATGTCGGTCGACTTCCTAAGAAAAATTCGGCACACTTAAAAGATACAAAGTCAGTTTTCGGGGTTGTTTCGCTTTGTAATAAAATACCCTTTGTATTTGATGTCCTGTCGGTAAGTTTAAAAAAAGGAGTTTATTGCTCGCTGCCGGTTGTGTTTATTCATCACCCGGGCTTCTATTTCTTTTCCATATGTAATCATAATTGATGTTTGCAGGGCAAATAATATACACAACAATAACTTGCTTTAATAATATTTTTGTAACCCCATGCTAGCGAAAAGATTATCATTTGTACTCAAAGTGAATGTATTTTAAAATAATGATTTTTATTTGCGAGATACCGTCGTATAGTTAACCTGGATACAATACAATCTTGATCAGTTTGCACCTTGTAACTTATCATGCGTGAATGGCAGGTGCCCTCAAGCAATTGGGTGATATTTTCGTCTCATTTACGATTTTATTATTTGACATAAGCGGCATCCGCTACATATAAGGAGTTTGTGGATATATTTTTGTCTTTAATAAATTTCGCATGATGAAAAAAGAAGGAATAAATGATAACAATGCAAGGTTAGTTTCTTTCGTTTTATTTTCAAATAAGTGTATATTTATCAAATTTTGTTGTTCCGTGCAGGGTGGGGTGGGGTGGTAGCACAAATCCAACACAAAATTATTTCCTTTCTTATTTGTATGGAATAATCGAGCAAATATGATTGACAATATTGACTAGTAATGACAAGCTTTCAATTTACGCGCGCACACACTAAGACAACTTGAAAAATAAAAACAAACAATAAAATTAACTGGTAAGTGCTTCATATTGCAGCAACTAAACACTGACAAAATGCTCAACATTATTCTCTCTCTCTCCTTCTCTCTCTCTCTCTCTCTCTCTCTCTCTCTCTCTCTCTCTCTCTCTCTCTCTCGTGGAATCGAGTGTGTATTATATGCAGCAGTGTTACAACCTGAAGCCTAAAATTAAATATATTTATTATAATATCTCATGTACACTATCCTTAGAAAAATGTATACGTATTCTGTAGAATATTATCTGTTAAGAATTATTGTTTTATAAATCAATATTGATAATTTGACCTGAAGACTGAAATTGAGAATGTCGTTGTGCAGATGAGTATATCTTTTTAGCATTAAATATGTAAGTAAATATTTTAATTAGAACGAGCAAGATATGTCAGTTTGTGTTTTCTCTCATATATATGTACATTACGAAGTATGATTAGTTTCTTCGAAAGAATATCAAGGTAGTTTGTTTAAATTTTGTTTTTATTCCTAAGACCTATTTCTAAAACCTATCTTACATAGTATCTACTTGTTGTTTGGTGGTCCAAGGTTGACATTGCCGGGGTGTGAGTGGGAGACAGGCGCCCCACTCCTCCAGAAATGCCCCATACGGCTTGCGTCTCTGATCGCCTCGGTCAACTAAAATCCATCTCCTGGCCTTCGCGAGTGGCTTAGCTTCTAAGTCCGGCGGACCATGTTTCCACTAACAGGAGAAGGAGTGAAGGCGGACCATGGCGCCTTAAAACCAGTCGCTTCGGGTAGATGGGGCTTGTAAACCTTGGATGGTAGCTCATCTAGGAGAAGAAAAACTCTGATCCCAAACCTCCACTGCCTTGCGGCTATACCCACTCATGGGAAAGGCTAAGGGTGTAAACCCCGACAGAGAATCCGGAGACGGAGTCCCTAAGGCGGTCTGACATTGACTCCAGTGTCATTCCGGCAACTCCTGCGACGCCGTTGGTGCCAAGTTGTATCGGCATTCGTTGTTCCCTTGGGAACACCAGCTGCGTGGAAAGGGGGGATCTGCTGCATGGGCAACAGCTGATTCTCCATACTACTCTGCCCAGGCTTCGTAGCTCCACTAGAGAGGACACTCCAGCGTCGTAGTAAGGCGCCGGCACAACACGGGAAGCAGCAGTTCACCGGTTCTAAGCAATAGCTCGATTGGCATAGAGCTTGGCGCCAGGGGTTGCTTCCGACGGTGGGAGAGACCGTCATGTCTCATTGGACAGCTACCGCCCGCCTTAAGCTGGGCAGCTCCAGTCAGTAAGGTGCTGTCCCGCCATGGCCTGCCTGCTTCACTGGGTGCGTGGAGCTTAGACAACTATCTCGACAAGCAGGCCACAAACTCCGCACCAGGCAAGACTCAAAGAAGAAAAAAGAAGACTCCAGCTCTTCGTTTCGCAAGCTGGAACGTCAGGACCATGTGTCCTGGACTCACCGATGACCTTCAGCAGATTGACGACGTACGGAAGACTGCCGTAATTGACAGGGAACTCTCCCGACTGAACGTCGACATTGCCTGCCTTCAGGAGACCCGACTGGCCGACAGTGGCACCATCAGGGAAGCCAACTACACCTTCTTTTGGCAAGGAAAGTCCTCGGATGAACCTAGGTAGCACGGTGTCGGCTTCGCCTTAAAGAACACGCTCGTCGCCTTCATTTAGCCTCTGTCATCAAGCACTGAGAGGATCCTTGCCCTCCGGCTGTCAACATCCTCAGGCCCAGTCAACATCTTGAGCGTGTACGCCCCAACCCTCTGCTCCACCCTAGAGGAGAAAGACCAGTTCTACGAGGCTCTGGATCAAGCAATATCCAGTATCCCCAACACTGAAGACCTCTACCTACTTGGAGACTTCAATGCTAGAGTGGGTGCTGACCACGAGGCCAGGCCCACCTGTCTCGGCTCTCATGGAAAGGGCAAGATCAACGAGAACGGTCAGCGACTGCTGGAGATGTGCTGTTACCACAGCCTATATGTGACCAACACCTACTTCAAATGCAAGGAAATCCACCAGGTGTCATGGAGACACCCACGTTCCCGCCACTGGCACCAGCTAGACCTTGTCATCACAAGGCTTGCGGAACTGGCCAGTGTCCTCCTCACCCGCAGCTACCACAGCGCCGACTGCGACACGGACCACTCCCTCGTGGCCAGCAAGGTGCGAATAATACCCAAGAAGCTGAACCACGCCAAGAAGAAGGGTCGCTCACGCATCAACGCCTGCTGTGCAAGCAACCCAGAGAAGACACAGCAGTTCATCAACAAGCTGCAGGAGGCTCTCACTAAAGAGACACCAGATGACCCCATCGACTCCAAGTGGTCCCACCTCCGAGACGCTGTGTACATTTCAGCCATTATTGTCTACGGGAAGAAGGATCGCAAAAATACCGACTGGTATGAGGCCAACTGGGAGGCGATGGAGCCCGTGACTGTGGCGAAGAGGAAAGCCCTCCTGGCTTACAAGGCTGCGTCTAGCCCTAGTACACTGCAAGCCCTCAGGACTGCCAGGAACAACGCCCAGCGGACCGCCCGCCACAGCGCCAACACCTACTGGCTGAACCTCTGCATCAGCATACAGACAGCTGCCGACACTGGGGATACAAGAGGCATGTACGAGGGTATCAAGAAGGCGACAGGTCCCCCATCCTTCAAGACCGCCCCTCTTAAGTCCAAGACGGGCGTAGTCATCACAGACCAGGGGAAACAGCTGCAGCGCTGGGTTGAGCACTATCTTGAGCTGTATGCAACCCAAAACGTCGTCACCGACACCTCCCTGAACAACATACCAGACCTGCCAGTCATGGAAGAACTAGACACACCGCCCACCCTGGAAAAGCTCAGAAAAGCCATCGACTGTCTCGCTTGTGAGAAGGCCCCTGGGAGCGACGGCATCCCACCTGAAGTCCTCAACAGCGGGAAACCAGCACTACTCCAACCATTGCACGAACTCCTCTGCCTCTGCTGGGAACAGGGACACATCCCCCAGGACATGCGAGACGCCAACATCGTCACTTTGTACAAGAACAAAGGAGACCGTAGCGACTGCAACAACTACCGGGGCGTCTCCCTCCTCAGCATCGTCAGAAAGGCTTTCGCACGTGTCGCCCTGGTGCGCTTGTAGACCCTAGCCTCCCACGTCTACCCAGAATCCCAGTGTGGCTTCCGAGCCGGCCGGTCAACTGTAGACATGATCTTCTCACTACGCCAGCTGCAGGAGAAGTGTCGTGAGCAGCAGATGCCCCTCTACGTCGCCTTCATAGACCTGACGAAGGTGTTTGACCTGGTCAGCCGGAGCGAACTCTTCAGGCTCCTCGAGAAGATCGGCTGACCCCCACGACTGCTCGCTGTCGTCACATCGTTCCACGAGAACATGCACAGCACAGTGTGCTTCAACGGCGCAACATCAGAGGCCTACCCAGTCAACAGTGGAGTGAAGCAGGGCTGTGTCCTCGCGCCGACGCTCTTTGCCATCTTCTTCTCCATGCTCCTCCAGTACGCCTTCAAGGACTTCAGCGAGGGAGTGTACATCCACACCAGGGCTAACGGCCAGCTGTTCAACATCGCTCGTCTCCGTGCAAAGACTAAAGTCACAGAGGTTCTCATCCGTGAATTGCTCTTCGCCGACGATGCAGCCTTGACATCACATACGGAAGATGGACTGCAGCAGCTGGAATGTCGCCTCTCCCACTCGTGCAAGGAGTTTGGACTGACCATCAGTTTGAAGAAGACGAACGTCATGGCGCAGGATGCAGACTCCCCTCCCACCATTGCCATCGATGGGTACAACCTTGAAGTTGTTGAGAACTACACATACCTTGGGTCCACCATCTTCAGCTCGCTCTCCATTGATGCTGAGGTGAACGGCAGGATTGCCAAGGCAGCAGCAGTTATGGCCAGACTGAACCAGAGGGTCTGGAACAACCCCAACCTCACTGAGAAGACCAAACTGCGCGTCTACCAGGCCTGCGTGCTCAGCACACTCCTCTACAGCAGCGAGGCATGCACCACCTACACTAGCCACGAAAGGAAACTCAACAGCTGCCACCTGAGATGCCTGCGGTGCATTCTGCGCATCCAGTGGCAGGACAAAGTACCCAACACAGATGTTCTGGAACGCGCAACATGAACAGCATGTTCTCCATCCTCAACGAGAGGCGCTTCGCTGGCTTGGCCACGTCAAGAGAATGGATCCAGGCCGCATTCCCAAGGACATGCTATACGGCGAGCTAGCAGAAGGCGCACGACTGACTGGACGGCCACGTCTGCGTTACAAAGATGCCTGCAAGAAGGACATGAAGACAGCCAACATCAGCGTCAACAACTGTGACAGCTGTGCTGACGACCGCTCCGCCTGGCGTCTTGCTGTCAGACAGGGTGTTCAGAAAGCCGAGGAAATGAGAAACACAAACCTCGCAACAAAGAGAACCAGGAGGAGGGCGAAACAACAACAGCCTCAACAAGCATCAACGTTCACCTGCAGCAAGTGCAACAGAGACTCACTCTAGGGTCAGACTCTTTAGCCACTCGCGAAGGTTCAGATAGGACACCCAACCGGAAGCTACACCATCGTCTCCCGAAGACGGACGGATGTCGACGATGACGACTTGTTGTTTGAAGAAAAAGAACTTGTTCAAACTATTGTTAAGTTGGACCGAATTGTCTATCGAGTTGGGCCGAATTGTCTTGGGCCGAATTGTCTTTGGGCCAAATTGACTATAATCTGGCATAAATGATACAACTTTCCCATCCCTCGCCCTATTCGATCCCACAGCTTGAATCCACTTTTCTTGCCTGGTAAACAGGGTCTTTCGGAAAAAGAAAGAACCCTTTTTCCGTTCGTCACTCTTTTGGTTACATCCATATGCAACACAGTGCACCATATTTGCTGTACAAAAGCACGATCGTAAGATATATCACATAGACATTTACGAGGGGAAATTAAACACTTGAATGGCTAGGTTGAATAGAAGGGATAAATGTACGTCATATCCGGTGTTGGCACGCGGAAACTACCGATTGTTTACGGAGATTGCCGAATAGTTTTTTCATTTTAAGTCTAATTAAACATTTTCATGGTGTGCATATATAACAAATGCGTTTTGTTTATGACTATAATAATATCACACGTTTGTACAATATAGGTGGCCAGTGACCTTTAAATGACCTGATATAACTCCAAATTCCGCAACGAGACAAAACCGTTCTGATATGTAATATGTGCGTTTTATGTGTTTGGTCAACGTATGGGGAGAGAAAAAAGTTTCAATAACCAAGATTTTTTAGCTCACCTGGTTGTCAGATATGACTCTAGGTCAATCTTGTTTTCCTCTAGCTTTCTTTAATATGTGACATTGTTTTTCTTTTTCTCTTTCTTTTCGACCACCGCTGTCCTTATTTCAGTCATACTTTGTATGAATGCTTTCTGCGATATGACCAGTTGATTCTGGGACGGTCTTCTAGCGACGATATAACCTACATACAAACAAGGTATAACCCTACATTTTATTTCTTATTTAGAACTGCTGGATCAGTCGTTTTTCAAGCGATGTTTGCTGGGACCTGCTCTGGAAAAATTGTGTTCGGGTTAGTCTTCGTAGCTACGGCGTTATTACCATAGCAACCATATGTAAACTACTCCCCGCTTAAAATCGCTGATTCATTTTCGATCAAACGTGGGAAGAATGTTACGTAGTCGCTTTCATCTTGGCTTCAGCGCCTTTCTCACTGGAACAAGGATGGTAGCCCGTCATCCAATAAAACCACTTTTACTCGAAAAATAGAACAAACATGAACGGCTTATTCGCTAAAACTGCTTGACAAAGTTGTCCAAACCTGGCCTGCTTGTGATTAGAATACACGAATCAATTCCCCCACTCCAAACAGCGACAGCTGGAAAATCTCAGCTCAGTCCATTAGGAGAAGTTAATATATATTTTGAGGGACGGAAAAACATTTTCACTCTCCATTATTGTCGTGCGACTTTATAGATAAACAATGCAAAATACCATGTATCGGGTTATAAAACGTACATTGTAACGTGACCTCGTGGTTTACTTCACATACGTTGTGATTTATTTTATTTATTATTCCACCATAACATGTTCCCACATATTAATGGGGGGTGGGGTTTCTCATATATATTTTATGTATTTTGTCTCAGCATTATATCGAGATATCGTATGATCCAAATCTAGTTGAAAGGTGTGAACACGCAAACTTCAGGGTCCGTATTCTGGGAACTTTTTAAGCAAGGAAATCAAGCTAAAGCTCAACTTTCGAAAAACTTTGTTTTCTGTAACTTTTATTAGAATGAAGGAAAAACCATAGAACTATCGCGATTCTCTTAGATATTATTAATTTATTTAAATGCTAGATTTGATTGATGCAGATTTGCTAAAAATATCAGATATTAATTTGGGATTTCATCTCGAGCTCGAGTTTCGTGCTCAGAAGTTTTCAAGAAGTCGGGACCTGATTTTTTAAAATAAACTTTCTGCTAAAAGAATGAAAGAAAGCAATTCAGCAATACTCCTTGCATTTCAAATACAATTGAGAAAACACAAGGTCACAAACAGATAATGATGTTTATAGCGACGGTATTTCCCTAGGTACTGAACTGTAACTGTTGAGTTGTCATTGGATGGGACATATTTTAAGCAGGCGAACCAACATGTCTCTACCCAATATCCAGGCATGATTATACCAGGATAAATTTAGGAGTACTGCAAATCTCTTGGCTCTCTATATTATGCAATACAGAGTGAACAATAATTAAATAAAGAAATCGATTCATGGCATTGAACTTCGGTTGGTTTAAAACTAATGTCAATACAGTCTGAAAACATCTAGTTCTATATTATTTACAAAAATAAAGAACAAGTGTGAAAATCAAAATGGTGACGAGACGACAGAATTGCAATATAGGTATGGATAATTTCAAGCTATTGTTGTGTTTTCCACACATGTCTGCAAGATTATGTACGTGTAAATTGTCGTGACTGTTGATTTCGTCTTCTAGTCTGTAAAAGAAACACGAGTTACCAAAGAAAGATGTAAACTGTTTCCATACCAAGTTCTACGTCCGATCGGAATAATCTGTACAGAAATCATCTGCTGAAACTTCACGAGGTTTACCATGCGATGTTTGTGGTGTGTGGAACAAATCTAGCTGAAGATCTTTTTAATATATGTAAAACCTGTGCCAATCTCCTACTAATAACCACAGGAAAGTGAGAAGAATGTACGACAGTATGCAGGATGGATAAGAAAACGTTTACATGAAGAGACATAGTATACAACGCATTTTATTGTGAAAGCATCCTGGATATGAGATGCTTGCTTGACACGATTACAATAATCCCTTGTGCACCAGAATCAATCGCTGTCAAAGAAAATTACTTTTCGGCACAGAAAGACGCTCTGAAACTATTGAGCCACATGACGAGTCGTAAAAGGAAACTGTTCACACTTGCAGGAATAAAGTCTCGTGAAATTACTCTTTCAGTGGAATCATCGAAGACCCTTCTGAAGTCAGTCATGAAGGTTAAGAAGAAGAAAGTAAGATGCATCATGTCACAAGTGTTGAGTAATGAGATGAAAGACGATTTATGCATGATAGTAAGCGAGTAATGGTAGAATGGAAGTTTGAGATTTTTATTGCTGATCTAGGACTGAGCATTCTAATAACCGTAACTTTACCCATTTTTTCAAACGTCCATGAATCTACGATCTCCCATATACATACAAAAGTGTTAGCGCCGCTGACGCGTTTCCGAAATATTAAACACGCACGGAAGACAGTCCATAATACACACACACGGTTTTGTTGATCAGTACAGCTACTGAGTAGTGAGACCATTTACTTGATTTTTACTGCATGCAGATCAAATGCCTGTTTCGGTTCTGCCTCGCGGTTTTGTATCTGTCCGTGGATTCATCAGAAGGTTTCAATTTCCGCCGACACGATCTCGAACTCCATCGTGGTAATGGTTTTATTTTCGATGGCCGATAAGTATAGCTTGGCAATAGTGATTAGACTGCTTTGGATGGCCGCGAGAATTTCCGAATAGGAGCGTATTTGTTTGCGCAGAGTTAACTTAATAATTTTGTCGGGGTCGCCAGCAACACCGGTTCCTATCGATATAGCTCTGACGTCATGTCCGATTGGCGTGCCAATGATAGTCGCCGTGGTCGCGATTCCCTCCATACTCAGACCAACCTTTGTTTCCATGGCGAGTCACAAATTGCTTCCGCGATGATGCACACGAGTTTTTATTTAGCGCGAAGGACGCTTTTCTTGCTTGGTGGCTTCATCTTGCAGTTGTAGTTTAGCTTCGATTATTTTTTTTTCTTTGCTAATGTAGCTTTGAGGGTCCATGAAGCCGTTTTATCTCCCACCCCCATGAGATTTTAAAAAGTCAGAATACAAAACCTTTTGGTTAGGTGCTGAAACCTGTAATCTAATGTCAAACAACTTTCAATTTGAAAAAGAAAAAATTGGTTGGACATAGTAAAGGGAGTTCACCAAGGATTTGTTCTTGAGCCTTTGGTATTTAATGACATAATAAATGCCATATTCTTATCCGTCAAACGGGCGACACTGTACAACCCTGAGATAATAATACTCTATTCTGCATTTATGCAGACATTATATACTTTAAGGATGTGCCGTAACCTGGTCGACTAGTTTACCCAGAATGGAATGATATCCAACCTAGACAACTTCCAAGCCACTTGCATTTGCCACAAAATGCATAAGGATTTCATATCTTTCCCCCACTAGGCATCATTGCCGCTCTGTAAGTATCTCTGCTATCAGGCGATTTACTATCGAGTTTTTGGGTATTATCCCTATGTTGACCAGATCGGAGATTACGTCATTGGTCCCATTACCTTATATATTTTTTCATGGCATGATAAGGTCAATCTATTATATGTATTGATTGTAATTTAAACTAAGTCTATACAAAAATTATTTTAACTTGAGTTTTTGCAAAACAAAATAGTCATTATTGTACCGAGGTGTCGTTAAACACCAATACATGCATGTTTAATATGTGTGCATCTAAATTGTCTAAAATACTCACGTTGCTGTATCTGCAGTTGTTTCGGATTTATTTATCGGAGCAATAGGTCTTCGGAGTTCATTTTATTTGTTGTACTATCCGACACGAAAAATATTTTTGACGTATTTTGATTTATAAGTACTTAATAAAGATCATTATAGAAATAGAAATGAGACAACAGAAAATGAGAGATTCAGTGTAGAATCAGTGACCCTCCGACGAAGAGATAAGAATACAAACAATTACGATCTTTTCTCAAAATAGTTGTGTGACATATGCACGTGTATATGCAGTGCAATGTGTTTAATATTATTCTAGACAACGGATGAAACGGCTGGATTAAAATCAAACAAGAGTACTGTGAACAGCAAGATATAAGCTCACCCAGTGATTAATAGTCCTCTATGCAGCTAACTGAAATTCTTTTTGCGTAGAAACAATTTTTCTTCATTCAGTCCGTGACCCCCAAATCGATAGGTTTCTTTCTTACCCCACGTGCAAGTCCTCAAAATCAAGAAGCTTCTTCCTTAACCCAACCATCCACAAAGTTTGGTCCGGATATATGATCTATAAATAATGCGTGGAAACTATTTAAATTCTTTCTGCCGCAGTGAGCTTTATGTTTGACCTAAAATCCGATGGATTTCTTCTTTACTTCACTTTATTTTCTCTCAGTATATGACACTCACAGGTAAATCAAAAGGGTTCTTCCTTACTCCAAGTGCAAGCCATCAACAAAGTTTGGTTACTGTAAATGATGGACAACTTCACTTGCTGTGCAGAGAGCAAATTTCTAACATACAGACGGACGGACATAACACAATGGGACACTGCATGCGGATATGTGAGGGGGAAAAAAAGTAAAAGGAAAATAAAAAGTCTGCTAGCAAAACTAAGAGACTCAGTGTGGACTGCGGAGATATTTGCTCAAATTTAGAAAAAAACTAAGAATATTCTCCAGTGGGCGGAAATAAAACTAAAACATCCTCATTTGGCAATCTGATGAAAGATGTTTGAATTGATGAGGTCTATTTATCATTGCCCTTCACTCTTCAAATACATTCTGCCATCTCGTACGGCGACTCCGTGAGTTGACATATGTATACGCCAGTAATGAAATCCCCAATTTTCAGAGACCTGGAATATTACAAATTTTGATGTGTACTCATATTAGGCTAGATTCAAGTAAAGAAATGCTGGAAGGTACTAAAAATATGTTTAAATTAACACAATATCTCGTTTAATTTTGTAAACGTTTATGGTGACTTAAATAGAATTAGAAAACGATTTTATGTTGGACTTGAACAACAAATCGTGCAATACGAGTATATAATTTAAATGACAAGCATATTTGGCCCAATAAGAAAACAAGAGACCCAAGCATGCCTGAGATCACTCACCCGACATCTGCCTAATCGCGAAATAAAAATAGTTGTCCTAGAATCTGGGTCAGTAGCACGCTGTCTGTATAAATGTTCTACAATGCTGTTTATTACATACATTACAACAAAAAATATTTGATACCTATAACAAAAATTATTTGATGGTATCAAGTTTTCTATCTTAAGCCACATTTAATGGTACATCAGCATTTGTCGAATATTGAAAGATCTCTATGCCAATAGGATTTGTCAAAGTTGCAAAAATTCGTGTTTTTTTTTTTTTAAAAAAAACATATTAAGCTGTGTAAATGTCTTCTTGTTTTTTTTTTTTTTTTTTTTTTTTTTTTTTTTTTTACTAACAGCGGCCACATTTCAACTCTGAAAGGCCTACAAGCCTGGATCCTTTCTGTACAATTTTGTCAAATTCTGCTAAACGGATTTTTTAAAGTCTGTATCAGATCCGCGGTATTTGAGAGTAAGTTGTTTTTCCATTTTTAGTAACAGTAGTAATATAAAACTGATGGCAGACTGGCAACATTCATACAAAATGCCTCTCGGGATGCTTTCTGTCAAGTTTGATCAAATTCTTCTCTGTGGTTGTTCAGAAGGTGCCGTTTAAAGGATTTTTATATTTGTGGTAATAGCGATCACACATCGCAGATTATCTGGATTAACTTTGGAAATACTAAATGTATGGTTGCGTTCCGTCAAATTTGGTCAAAGTCAACTGATCAGTTTCCCCAAAAAGCAGTTTCAAGATGTTTCTTTCTCAACTTCAAACGGGGGTCCTATTTGGGGCTGATCAGCATAATTTCTAAAAATGTTGAAGTCCTGTTTGCCATAATGCTTTGGAATTTTGGACAATTCTGTAAGGCGGGTTGTAAGACCAGTTTGATTATTTTTTTTAATGTTTTTCTTCTTTTACTGTTTTTAGTAACGGCATGCATCTCTTATTGCGGATTGGTATAATTTTTAGAAATCTGAAAGCCCTCTATACCAGGATGGCATCTGTTCAATTTCGTCGAATTCTGTTCTGCGGAGTTTGAGAAGTCATTAAGGTTTTTCTATTCTTAAATACGGCCGCTATATTTGACTGTGACTCGTCATACCTTGTACCAATATGAAAGCCCTCTTCCAGGAAACTTTATCTCAAATTTAGTCGAATTGTGTTGAGTGAATTTTGAAAATGTCATTTAAAGGTTTTCCTATTTTTAGCACCGACGACCATAAAATTTTTTTATCAGTATCAACTCAAAAACTGAATGCCCTCTATGCCGTTTCCATCAAACCTGACCAATTTCTGAAAAGCAGCAGTACTTGATGGAATATCAGTATCATTTTAACAAATTTAAAAGAATTTTAGGTCATGATCCTTTCTTTGAAAATTGGCCAAATTCAGTTCACCGTTTTTTGAGAATTGGTTTAAAGATGTTTCTTATTTTTAGCAACAGCTTTTAGCTGTCGTGCATAAATCCTCCAAATGTATACAAGATTAAAGTTTCAACTTAATCTGTACGTGAAAAATGGGCTACTGAAGCATTCATGCAAAAAGATCCAAAAACATTATTTCCTTTATTAAAATTTCACGGTATTAAGGCCAAGTATAACAAGCTGTGAAGTACGCCATCACTTTCACAACGACTGAACAGTTAGCCAAACAGAGCTTCGGTTGTAGTAAGCCAGTGATAAAGTAAAATGCTGGGGTAACATGAAGTGCAAGTATTACAGCAGTATCTTATTATTTCAATTCAAACTACACAGTAATCTGTAAAGGTTGGATGGTATTCAACAGGGTGATTATTAATGATATTTTGAGCATCACGGTCTGCATCTCTCATGTAAAAGAAGAAACCGCTTTCAATTATATATATATATATATATATATATATATATATATATATATATATATATATATATATATATATATATATATATATATATATGACCAATGTTAGTTACCTAAACGGAGAAGCGTTAACTTGTCCATCAGAATGGGATTTTTAAAAATCTAGATGTCTGGTGTAAGCAAACGTAATGGTTACATGAATTTAGTAATCTACTAATCTGATTTTTTTTTTTTTTTTCATTTCTTGGAATGATTAACGAGATATATTAGATAATGAGTCTCATAATTCATTGAGTATGACAACTGGAGGACGTGTAAATGTAAGAAATTCCGTTTTGGCATTATAGTTTTCCTGTATATAAAACACAACATTCACTAGTTTAAAACGTCTTTATAGCGTTTTACAATTAAGATCGGGCATCAACAATACGACTTACCAATGACCAATCGACCTTAAACTGCAAAGTCAGGACACAGCTTCCATTCAAATTACTTTCCACATTTAACAGAACCCTTTTGTGGTTTATGAAAATGGAAGTCCAAGACCACTTTTCTCCAAAAAGTGACGGACCAGTATGTAGAAAAATGTTGACCAAAATTTAGAAACTTGAGAGTCACGACGAGAAAGTGAAGATATTGGAAGCATGCACTCTCATTATGGCGCTCTGATTTAATAAAATGGTATTAGGAATCGTTGATGCATACAAGTTGATCAGTTTCTCTGCTCTTTTCAACAAATGAATGTTGTGTTTTATGTACAAGGAAGCTATTAATACCAAAACATAATTTCTTACCGTATACACGTCCTCCATTTATTATACTCAATGATTTATGTTAACCTGAAAATAATAACTATGCATACATGAAACTAAACTTAATTTCTATACATTTTGCACAAGATATGCATGTAGAACTATGACGGGCCTTTAGAGGAAAGCTGGTCCTTTATTGGCAATGTATGCCTTTGTGGTTTCTATTGTTCAAATATAGTCTGTATTAAAATGAGATTACTTTTGGTTCTTCATGCAAACTGTAACTGGTCAATTGGTCCTATTTAGTATGAACAATAAAATGACTGACCATAACGCAAAAAAATTATTCAAAGAAAAAATTTTTCAGTGTCTGAAACTGGATGTCCAAAGACTTGTGGTAAAGATGATAAAGATGCATTCTCACTGAAAAAAATGAGCGACTGTTTTAAAGTGATATTTTTCTTCTTCAAATTTTATAAATAAAAAGCGATGTGGCTTCAAATTCAAAAGGATAAATGTTGATGGTATTTATTTCCTGAAAGTAAACCACGTAATTAAACAATGCATTATTATAACACGGTTTACCATCTTCCATGATTGTTCAGTTTTACTAATACCTAATGACCACCCTTAATGCATTGTCGATGTGTTTGTTGTACGTGTGGAGAATGCCTGTATGTGAAGTAATGCCATTTCATAGTTTGTGTCTTTGGCATTTACTTTAGTGCCCTTCAAGTCCTGTACAAATTTTGCACTTATTGACATATGCAAGAAATGGCAATTTAAAATCCATAAAGTATATTGGAGCAAGTGGCACAATTCATATTTGCAATTCAACTTCTTTTGCAAAAAACAGAATACTAAAAACTCTCTTCTGCAAAACATGGAATACAAAAAACCCTCATGTAGAAAACATGTAATACATTTTTGCAAGACATTAAGTATGCAACAGACTACATAAATATAACTAGACTGTAGTGAGCAATTCTAGGGACTATCTCAAGGAATGTATAATAGCACCATCATAAGCTTTAATTATCAGGACAACATCTTGAATAAAGTTAAATAAAACTAGAGGAATGGTCAGAAATTTGACGACACAAGTCAAAAGTTTATATAGCACACAACACCTGGGAAAAAATGAGTAAAATTATTTATCATCATCAATATATTTTAATACTGAGCATAATATATAATAAGTTTTACTGTAACCCACAAATAATTGCAAAAGTTTAAGCATTCACAAAATTCTGTCATCTGTCATAAACTGCATCCAGCTGTCAGTCAAAACAGGCAATAACTCCACCAGCAAGAGTTTCATAAATGCCACAGTCTTTTCCACCCAGTGTTTAATAGTCACCTATACAGATGACAGAAATCTGAGTGCAGAAACAACATTTCTTCTTTCAGTCACAAAAACTTTCACCTTTAATCCTTGGACCCCAAAACACACTGGATTCTTCATAACCCTAACTGCTAGCCATCCACACAATTTGGTAACTGTTAATGATGGAGAACTTGAGTTATTGTGCAGAAACCGTTTTTGATCTTCTCTAAATTAGTGATCTCAACCCATGGCCTTAGGAGAGTTAAGTGGAGAATCATGACAGTGTGTCGTTAACGCTGCATCAAATATGTATTAATTGCTAACTTAGATTGACCACATGTAAGTCAGGTTAAATAACAAAACTGTATGGGCCAGAATGTTCCTGATTTGATTGTTGTGCAATTCAATACATGAAAATTGACAGCCTTTCCTAAAAAAAATATCCCTGCTAACAATTAAATTTGATAAAACTTGTAGAAATCAAGATGGTGATATTGAGCTATATTGACTTTTCATTATTTAGTGACTACTTCAAAATTTCTAACATCAAATTTACACATTCTGGTAATAAAATGTATAAACCATAAGGATAAATACAACAACAAAAAAAAATCTATTAAAACAAAAAGTACCCATACAAACAATTGACAAAATACACAGGAATGTACAGTTAAGACAAAAAAAACAACTACTCATAAATATGTGCAGTAACACATGTATGTACATTTTGCAACATACGCTGATAATCTTTAAAAGAGAATGATGCTCTAAAAGCAGGCATGTGCAACTTCCTATGGGGAGCAGGCCAGATAAGCAATTTTTAAAGCCACGCCCCCTGATGTAAATAGCAGGTAAAGTACATGCCTACTCTAATGGAATATCAATACTACTTCCTTTAATTTGTTTTATCCTAAATATATTGAACAGCTTAATATTGTATCTTCCTTTTCCAAAAATTACCTGGTTACTCAAACTTCTAAAAGTGAATAATGACATCTTGATGGCTTTGAGATCATAAGAGCATCAAGAGATGGACAGGCAGGCACTGCTATCATCAGTGTGGGAGCTGGTTGGTTGGTTGATTGTTGTTGCTGAGCTAGTTCAATTTAAAATCTTACTGTTTTGCGATACCTACTCTGGCAACAGTGTATCATAACACAGACTGTAATTATCATGATAGCAGAATGAAACGAACTAAATGATATGAACTGTTCTAAAGTAAAAAATTTTTTGTTGACTGTTTATCCAACTAAATGAAGTAAATAACAATGCCCCATACAATAAATTAATCCCTTCAGCAATGTCTTCCTGGAGTTATTTTTTATTGGCTTTTCACTCTCAATGAAATTCCTCTGCAGGTTCCAAAGATTGGTTGGGAGAATTTGTTTGCCTGTTTAATATTTAACCAAAGTTGGTACGAAAGTCTACATCTGAAAAGTTATTGCTTGATGATACTTTTTTCTCAGGGCCCCGAGTGGATGAGTGGTCCAAATCTCTCACTGTTCCGGATCACTGCCATCTTACCTCTGTCTGCGTGGGTTCGAGTCTCAGGCTCGGCTAATGTGGGTACGTGAGAAAGCCTGCCAGTAGCTTCTCGTGGGTCGGTGGTTCTTCCCTGGGTTTTCCAGGGTTCTTCCTCCATCAGTTATACTGGCTACCATGTATAGCCTATCTTGTGCTGAAAAATGGCATTAAACCCTACAACAACAACAACAACTTTTTTTCTCAGAACTTCTTTAAATGAAATGTTCTTACTTTTCTAGCAGTTAAATTCCAGAATGAAATTTAACTTTTGTAAAAACTGACTTTTAACGCCAACATTTTGAGCACAGCCAAAGATTGGTCCCATGTAAAAACTGAATATCATCCATTCTAAACATGTTATTGATTTGTATCATTATACAAGAGGCTACTTTTAATATTTTGAGTTATTATTTAAGTTTCAAAATGGAAATACATTTCTGCTGGAAACAAACATTGTTGGTTTGCTGAAGTACAACAGCACAATGTTACCCAGTTTGATATGATCTTGGCAGTAGAAGGTTGCTTTGGGAATTAGGTACAAAAAAAAGTCAGAAGAACATGAAAACTGAAACTATGTTTACGAAAAATTGTATCACCCAGCAATAACTTCTAATGTAAACTGTACCATCTTTACCACAAGTCTTTAGACGCCCAGTTTTCAGACAGTGAAACTTTATTCTTTGAATAACACTGAAATTTCTTCAAATGTTTACCAGGCCAAATGCACATAATTCTTTTGAAAACTGTCTTTTAATCCTGTAAAAGGACTTTAAGAAAGGTGAACAATACAAATCCAATAAAAGTAACATTTAAAAATCCCTCAAGGGATTAACAACATGCATACAAACTGTTTCCTTCTAACCTCTATATCCACCTACTCACATTTTGAAATTTCAATGAACTGTAGTCTCTCACAAGATAGCAGTTATTAATACCTGAATGTTTTTAAAAATATAATGCTACATGTACATTTTAATTATTTAAGATATATTTGTTTTCTGCATTAGTACACTTACTGTCCTACAGACTGATTATTAATCTACCTCAATTAAATGTGGGCATCATATCTTGCTTAAACAAATGTCCCCCCCCCCCCCGATAAAATACAAGTGTATACCTTTGACTTTGATATATCTAATAAAGAACTTTTATTATGCAGTATACATCCTTTAATACATCAAACTATATGCATGATATCTAGGAAGATCAAGTTCAACACAAAACAAAACGTGGCCTTGCAGGTGATTACAATCTTGACCTTTGCAGTGCATGTATGTTTTGGTGTGTTTAGTTTCCTGACCTTGAATGATGCTTTTATTTGAGTTTCAAGTATACAATATCAATAACTAAAGGGACCTAAAAGGGCACTGAGAGAAAACAAGGAACAAGATACATTGTCTTAAATAAGAGGCAACCTTCTTATTACATGCTAAGTGTTCTATCTGCAGAATATAACAGACACATTTTAAAAATATTTTAGGGTATCTAATCAATCGTTGGTGAACATTTAAAAGAAAGTCACAGAGAAAAAAGTTGTTTTTTTTAGTCTGGGAATTGATAATGTTCTACAGTTAAACACAAGATGTATTTTGTAAACATGGGCAAACTTGTATATTTGTCAGTTTATTTATGTACATGATGTTATCATCAAATTTATCATCTTGTGATATAAAATTTTGCAGTACCCAGCTCAGTGGTTTGTGCATAAAAATCCTGGGGTACTTCCAGTCATTAAAACTCTGAAGATTTTCTACATTAAAGATTATAAACAGGAATCTCTTTGGCTTTCATAAAAAGACAGATAATTATCACAAGTTAAAAGTATTAACTATAACTTCTAATATGTACTTATATAAATACCAATCATCAGAGTTCCATACAATATCATAAATAACAAATAATAAACTTATACTGCATGTACTCGCTTATTAGTCGAGCCAAACTGCAAACAACATAGATGCTGATCAGCCACAGCATCATGTGCTTGAAGATCGGGGTTTATATTGTTTGTTCTACTGATTACTTCTAACAAACCACACAGACCCATATCTGCCAGTGCATTATGCAACAGCAGATCTAGGCCTGTGCAGTCTGCAGTTGAACTTGACTTGTAAACAAGTACACACGGTATAGCATAACATAACCAGACCTGGATTAATCATAATCAGTAACCATAACTGATTACTGATTTTGTCATTGCAAGTAATTTGTAATGAGATCATTTCTGAATAAAATTCAATTTAATCAATTACAGTTAAAAAAAACCTGGTAATCAAGACAACTTTCCAAGTACTTCATAATCACAGTTTCATCACAACATACTCTGAACTTTAAATGAACAATAAATCATGCAGAAAAAATGTGAAGGTATAAATATGTTTGCAAATTTAATTATTTAACTATAGTCATGCCTCTCAGCCATAATTTTCAAAATTATATCGATTTTATAGGGTACTGAGACAGTATGTTTATTATGAAAAAAATATATATATGTTAGAAGAAACGAGAAGTGTATTCATTAATATGAATGCTGCATTGGTGCCTGAAATGACCCAAAAGCAAACCTTATCAAAGGTGTGATAGCCAGACAGATATTCAAGTGCTATATCATATACCCCTATTACTGTTGTGGAGGGGCATGCCATATTGTTACAAGTCCAGCCCAAAAGCAACATGTACAGACACTATATAATGTGCAAACAGATCTGGATCTATGAAGTTTGTGATCAGCAATATGTAAAACAAATAACAAAAACCCTGACCTGCATGAGCATTATATGATGTTCTATTTTGTTTGCAGCTGGACTCAACTTATAAGTGAGCATGTATGGTTATCATGAATAATACTGGGATAATTAGCTGCAAAAATTGCCAAATGAATATCACATTTTCCAGTACCCAAACACACAAATTAGCCAATATTAAAACATAAGTATTTAAATAAAAATTTAAATATGTATCATATACCATCAACAACTCATCAACATACATGTACCCAGTACATGCATCATGCTGAACCATTCTACCCACACTTGAAGCCTTTGCCTGGAAAGAGACTAGTAAGATTGGCTTGTGGTTCTCCAATAATAATACAGTGAGTAGAGAAAAATTAGAGGGAGAAAAACCAGGAATTGAAAATATAAAAAAGCCAGGAATTTTCAGTATTAAAAATTTCTGCCTGCCTGTTGGCTCAAAGTAGAAATCATATGCTGGTAGAATGTATTTATCCAATATGATCTTTGATTTGCTTTATTTCACATATAAATTCTACATGTTTTATTACAATTTGTGAAGTAAAAATCAAAATGCAAATTTTAATTTGTTAAATTATAAATAGTATTATAACACTGATTCTCAATAATGGTCCATTTGTGAAAAAAAAAACCCCAATTCTCTTTTAGTTAGAGTACAACCCCTCCCCCCAATGAAATGAATAAAATTTCTGGCTGGAACACTGTTGATTAATGGAAATATAAAGTGTCAGAAAATTTTCAATGATGCACACATATATAAATATATATAATTTAGTTAACTAATGGTCTCCCAATTGAGTATTCAAATTATTGGCAAAGAAAATGTGACTATATTGTCATGTGTTGTTATGAGAGCAAAATGTTCTAACTGGATACTTGAATTTACATAAATGCCATGAGGAATCTTTGGCTATGTAAACAGGGTAATGTAACTTCTATGGGCCTAAATTTTGTCTGATAGTACTTGTCATGACAAGTGAGTACCATTTAACAAATTATAGATGACAGAGTTTTATCGATTATTCATTTCATATGAACAATGAAACTGGTACTATTATTACAAAACAATGGTACTTGATGCATGATGTCAACTGTCCATGATGAAACTGATGATGTTATTATAAAACAAAAATATCTGATGTATGATGTCAATTGTCCATCATGAAACTGGTACTATTATTACAGAACAATGGTACTTGATGTATGATGTCAACTGTCCATCATGAAACTGGTACTATTATTACAAAACAACATTATCTGATATATTATGTGAACTGTCCATCATGAAACTGTACTATTATTAAAAAAAAAGCAAACCTGATGTACGATGTTAATTGTCCAGCATGACACTACTATTATTACAAAAAAATGGTACTTGATGTATGATGTCAACTGTCATCATGAAACTGATATTATTATTACAAAACAAGTCCTTTATGTATAATGTCATTTGCCCATCATGACAACTATATAGAGTTGGACAAGATACAACACTGTAATTATATGTTGATGTCATCTTTGCCTTAGTAGCTGGGACATTAGAGTACACCGATGTTTATCCAGGTCCTGATTCTTTATGCAACTGCTTGGTAATCCAGCCAGAGGGAATGTCCCCTAGATGGATATCTTCTAGTCCAATACAAAAAGTTTCATTTTGCCTGGTATGTCTGGATAACAATTCTCTTACTATTCTTCAATGTAAGCAGCATCCTATTACACTTGTTACTAATGAAAATAAAGGTGACTACAGATGAGATGATCCTTATATGACGTTTTGTGTTCATAATACATGAATATCAGAAAACATCCAAGACAATGACGTTACAGCACACTAGGTATTGACTGATTGTATTTTATATCATAACAACAAGTAGCATGCATTCTGACCTTAATCCAATATGTATAAGTCTAGGCCCAGCATTCACAAAAGTTTTCAAGCAAGAAATTGAAGTTCAAACTCAATGTTCCAAAATTCGGACTGTCAATAACTTTAATGAGAACAGAGCAAGATTTACAGAACTTTCAGATTTCTTTGGACTTGAGTTTAGTGTTGCACGGTTTACTGGTATATTAGAATATTGTGGGAATAGATCCTGCTTGAACGTGCACCATGGTACATTACAAAAATGAATTGATTTTTTTGTGTGGTATTTTTATAAATTGTAATGAAATACAATTTTTACTTCAGCCTTCATTTTTTAAAACCAAAATTGATTTCTTAAAAATGAGTTCATGTTATAATCCACCTGCTGCAGACCAATGACCCAAGATGGCACATGTGGAACCTGCAATCTTCTATGAGCCAGTGCCACATAAAAAGCAAAATCACTCAGTATTCTGTGCTGAAATTCTCAATGAAACATGTAGAACAAAAATTGACAACTTTGCCCTTGTCAGGAATGTCATGCAGAAGTGCAGTTTACTGGTGATAAACTTGACTGAACACATTTGCCGAAATCATCACATCCTAGCTTTCAAGTGCAGCTTGGGTTGAGATGATGCTACCTCATGTACCTTGAAATTGCCTGCATGTAAGGATGTTTCCCATTCATTGTTCACTTTATGAGATTTAAAAGAAATGAAAGTTATATGAAGCTTTGACTTCATGTTCATGCTTTAATATTATTTTGCACAATCAACAAATTTCCTCAAATATACTGCAACACTTATTGCAATACACTATCCTGTATCATAATATGAAAATTCTGGCGATACCTAACCTTTCCCGGGCTACCAACTTCCCAAGACATATATCAACTCCAAATATCTCTTCTAATTTTGGGGTTTTGAGCCCAGAATTTCTTGCTCAAAATGTTTTGAGAATACTGTGTCTGTTCTGGTCTAACTGAGGTAATTCAATATGCTAAAGTCCAACAGTCTCTGGTCCATGGCAACTATGAGCATGTACTGGTGGCTTTGGTTTCATCACTCCTTTGTTTTCTTTGTGATTGTAAAGGCATTAATTTTTAAGTGTGTGCACAGCTCTTTCACCTGTAAATATAAATGTATAAATATAAAACATGATTGCATCTTGTCTGAAACATGAGAATTATCTGAATTCATCATCTTACAATTAGCATAAAATGTCATTTATTTATTAATTATCAATATCATGACAATGTGCATGACACCCATCTTGATCAAAGCTAACTTCTCGAACGTTCCAGATCTGTGTTAGACAGTAAACAGAAAGTGCCAATTAGACTGAAATTGTATGGTTAATGAAAACAGTGCACTAATCATCAATCACTAATGCCTTCAATATATTGTCTTTGTCCCTGCCAAAATAATTAATTTTTTACTGGCTGAATACTAAGGAACATCAAAAGTAATTCCCCAAACAGCCATCTGAAAATAAGTCATGCAATTTTCCATGTTAATCACTTATTTCATTTAGGGTAAAGAAAGGTAAAAGAAATTCTTTATCTGCTTTTTATTGTATTTACTAATAACTACGTTTGTAAATTCTCACTTTTGTTGCTTTACCTAAATTTACATTATGAATGAAAGAAAAGTTTGCCCAAAGCATAAATTGTTCAGCTTGAGCTAGATTATGTACGAAATAAAATGATCATTTTTCACTGCATCAAAAGGATTATCAAATTTTCATACCTGAAACCGACAAAATCCATTTTTTAAAATTAACTCAGGAATCAACTTTATTTACATGTTCTATATCACATCCATTTTTTTGGTCACCATGTCTTAGATATCCCATAATTTCAGCCAATCAGTTTAAGCAGTGGCTACTGTACAGCATTACAGGTAAGTGTGATGGGTATGACTGGTGTTTTGACAGTACTCTCCAAGGTTAATGAGCTGACCTTGATGGCTTTGCCAGGCACACAGTTTGATAATAAATATTTAATTTTTCGCTGTATCACTTTCATTATGTCTGACACCTTTATTCTATATGTAGAAGCCAAAGATAAACATGAAATCAATTTGGATATATGATCACCCATAAATTTGTATAAACTGATACTTCATTATTAAAAAGAGAATAATAAAACTAAAGCATTAAAAGGCAACAATTTTTTGTATTTGTTGGTCATACCCGTTAACCACCGCTCCAGTGGCCTAGTGGTTAGAGTGTCCGCCTCAGATGTGTAAGGTCACGGGTTTGAACCTTGGCTTTGTCATATCAAAGACTTATAAAAATGGTACTAACAGCTGCCTTGCTTGGCACTCAGCATTAAGAGGTTAGTTTTAGGATTGGTTGGCCTGGTGTCAGGATAATGTGACTGGGTGGGACATCATGCTCTCTGTGTCATGATGCCCCAGTGCTAGACATCACTATAAACTGCCACATAGCAGACATTGTAGCGACATGACTGAAAATTGTTAAAGCTATGCTAAAATCCAAATCATACACACAGACTCACACCTGTTGACTTAGTGTGTGCAATGAATAAGTTTGTTGTACAACAAAACAACGTAGAAGAGGCTCTACCTAAGGCTTGGTTAGAGGGTCCTTTGCCAAATGGATCTGCAAAGTGACCACTTGGTCATCCCTGAATATGAACTGCAGAAACAGAGTCCTCTGATAGCACAAACAAACAGGCAAAAATTGAAAACAGGCAAAAATATGAAGATGATGATAAAATGGATATGGTTTATGAAAGCAACCAAAATCTGACTACTTGCAATGCACGTGCTGCATGCAGTGCTCCAGAGGAGACTGAGAGAAATACACTGGAAGTGAAGAAAAAAAACACAAACATTTGCAGCCATTAAATTTTCTTAGAATGAGAAGAATAAAGCCATTAAATATGCTTGGCTACATGGTGTGAGGCCTGCTTCAGACAAATTAAAAATGCACAGATGTGATTCTTTCAGAATAACTTGCTATGAGTGGACATGAACAATATATGGAACTATCACAGATGATACAATTAGGAACTGGTGTTGACACATGGGAATCATCAGATTCCAGTTCCTATTACTTCAAACATGTTTTGTTCTTAGTTGGCTGAAAGAGCGAGTTTAATACGGTACAGAGATAAGTTGAGGCCATCAGACACAAATGCATTCTTAAGCTATATCATAAGTTATTTCCCCCAACTTGGAACCAAACATGAATGCAGTTTTGTATTTTTTACACAGCTTATCCTTTACACTTTCGAAATATTTTTAGCTGTAGTGTATGTATGCAATTCAAAATGAATTGGGATTTTAAATGTTTGATTCACTGCATCTAAAAATATCTTTGCACAGATGTCAAAGAAGACATCTAAGTAGTTTATATCTAGGATATGTACTGAACAAATGTATCGAAAACCAGATCAAGCATGCAAGATTAACTGGGTATGTAATAAATTTATATATGCCAGGGAACTGATTCATGAAAGATACCCTTAATACTGACTTCACACTTCTAGGCTCTCAACTACTCAATTCAAGTCCAGGCACAATCCAACACTTAGAACTAAAAACTGGACCACTCAATTCATGGCCAGGCACAATCTAACATTCAGGACTAAAATACTGATGGCATAATGACTTTCAGATGATCTCAAGGACAAATTAAAATTATTTCACAAATATTTATGAAGTAGAAGAAAAGATGAATTCAATGAGAATTTTATAATACTGAACATCAGGTCATGGGAACATTGTATAGTATGGTTGCTAAGTGACAGTGTATAATGCAGGTGGCTGTCTCAAAATCTGAGTAACTCATGGGATGCATTAAAAGTGAAACATCTTCATATACAAATGATACAATAAATATTAACATGCCAATTTCCCTCTCCCCCATCAGAATATTTGTTAGATTTATGGAGAAGATGTGATCCACATACTGGGTCAGCTGCTAGGTCTGGATCAATGATTTAATGATTGCTCTGTGACAAAATCAAGCAGATGGAATGATCTAAGTTGACTAGAGGGAAAAGAAAAAGAGACTAAAATTTAGTTGCTTGTAGTTGTTGCGAAATGTGGACAATAGGAAGTTTTGAATTTTCCCATTATAAAAAACTTGCTTAATAAATCATTTTTTTTCCCATGTCATTGCTTTTCAAATGAAATGATGCAGACTGTTGCATTACTAGGAAATTATAGATGTTTGATGATAATCTCATCTAACTTTAAATTCTTTATAAGTTCAAATAAATGCCTTTTTCATGTTAACTAGCAAAAGTATCATACAATGATATAAAACAGACATTTGACTGTAACCTCACCGGATTGTAATTTTTTTCATACTTGAAGTTTATGTTCCTGTAATGTCAGATATTCTTTAATAACTGAATATGTTAAATTTTGTATTATTCTTGCTTGATTCATGGCTTGTAGCTCAATACATTTAACTTCAAAATAAATCATTTTTATTGCTTTCTACAAGTGGTAGAAATTTATATGTTAGCTAGGTCATTAGCAACTAGCTGGTTCTCATTAAGTATTAAGTAATTATAAAAAGCTTGAACTGAACAGCTAGAGAAGGCAGACAGGACATGCCAGTCAGCTGACTCTGCTATGTCCTGAAATGAGACATTACATTCAATGTCAGGCTGATGTATGTTGCTCGTATTTCATGAGCTGAAATCCTAATTAGTGTACCTGACCCTGTGAGAGTTCAGGGTACACTTGATTTTTATGTAACTTCTTTCAGCCAAGCAGGCAGTGCTTGTGGGGTGGTCTTGCATTTCTGCCTTCAGCAGTAGAAAGAGTCTTATACAGTTGATGCGAATATAGTTACTTCACTGTATGTATGTGCACATGTATGTGTGTGTGTGTATACTGGGGGTGGGGAGGAGATGGCTCAAACTTAGAAGAGTTTGACGATGTCAAAACTCAAGAGAGATTCCATCTGGGAATGAAGTCAGCGTGATCGGGATATGACAGAAGTGGATCACAAGTCAGATATTACCTTGTTGTAGCCAAAATCATCTCTTCCATTAAGTCTGAATGTGTCTAAGATCATGGAACAGCATCCCTTGCTTGTGATTGGGGTTCACTTTTTGTCTTCAAAGAGAAAAATAAAGATTTCTGTTGGGGAATGGCGCTATGAGTGGAGTGACTTCACTGATGTGACACTAGTCATTTACAACACATAATATTTCCTAGTACATCCTCAAAGTGGAGTTCTTCAGCTGTAGTGATCCACTCCTTGATTGAAGATCCAAACTCCTTTTCAATCAGGACATCCCTGAAAGGAGTCAGTTGTGACATTTTTTTAATTAGTTGCAAACTCGATTTCTTCAGAAGAGTGGAAGTTGCTATCACTCATCTGGGTACATCAATAAATCGAGCAGATCATTGATCCATTATCTTTCATCTTAATGGAACAATCACAGCTATTGCAGTCTCTGCCCATCATTTCTTAATTGTTTTCATACTCAAAACTGATGGAGGGAAAGAATTACCTCCCAACTGATTAAAGGAGCATGTACAGCCCATGGTTTCTGGGATCATGGAAAAACTGAAAAAGAAGTGTCAAGCATCAGGTGGCCCCAAAGGGTACAGACCAGATGGAAAGTTCCTGGAGGGATAACTCAGCATGAGGCAGTTGTCCTCCCTTGATAAGGAACTGGCCTGGCCAGGACATTTAGCTGGACAGGGATGTGTCAGATTATAATATACCTCATACTGAACATACCTATGAAGGTATTCCCCTACCACAAGCCAAAGGTCTGGTGATCGTTCCCCACTTGCAAGAAGTAAGTCACCACAAGTGAACTGACCAACATTATCAGGAATGTGTTTCCATGGACATGTTCCACTCACATGTGGAAGGCATTGAGAATGGCTTCAATATCCAAGAGGATGATATGAAGACCTTTCTCTTGAAGAATTCACATGCCACTGACCACTGCAGGTCCAGTAGTAAACTGGCACTGTAACAGGTCCACTCCTGCACTGAGCAGGCATCAGGAGCTGTGGTTCAAGTCAATCCAATGCTCTGGTTTGGTGAGGATGATGCCACCTGGGTGAAAAAGATTTTATGCAAACTGATACTGTATCGGAAACATCTTCTGCATTCTTTTTCCTGTAATCTTCAGGATATGTTTTGCTAAAATGAAAAGAAAACTTAATTTGAACTTGAATTTGACTTTTATAATTACTGGTAGATAAAATTTGCCTGCTAAGAGCAGTCATTCCCATTTCATGGCCATCAAAATAAACACTAAAGGTGCAACTCAATTAGACTCAGGACGTGTCTGATTCACATTGCTTCCTTCTTTTACTTTTTTTTTCTATCAAGGAAACTCTTAGCTAAGGTCAAGGGTGAAGCTATGCTTACACTAATTCCACAAGAATGCAAAAAGTGTGAACAATTTCATTTTTTTGTTTCATAAAAATTAACACTTCTAAATTGGAGCTGAGACTCTGTAGGAACAATGCAGCAAAATTTTAAACACTTCATATGAAGTTTTGAACTCCTGTATTTATCATATAAAATTTTAAACATTTCATATGAAGTTTTGAATTCCTGTATTTACAATACAAATTCTTGTTCCGCTGTATAAAGGGAGCTGAGTTTACTGCTGAAAATAGTTCTTGTTTTAAATTCAAACACAGAATTGTTACACATCATTTTTCCATATAAACCACCGACTCAGTGCCTTTCTAGAGCTTGAACTCCTCTTCAGCCATAGTTGTAAGCTGGGATTATTATAACATTTACGTATACAGGGTCCAGTGTTCATGGAATTGGGAATTTTCACATGTACAAAGTTTTAAATGGGACTTCTACTTCTTGACATGCTGCTGATTTAGAGAAACTTACAAAGAAAAGATTCCTGAACAGTAAAATAATTTAGCAATTCAAGGTCCACAGAAGGGGGCAATTAAGTCAAAAAAGTCACTCGTGAGTTCATCATTTCACCTAAAGAGGCCAAAAAATCAAACTCACTTTGCTAAGCATTGATTAATAACATTCTCCCACCCTCTTTTGTTTAAATACAATGTATTAATAAAGGTGAAAGTTTCAAAAACACAGTATGTGATGTAGTCAATTTTAATTTAATGATCATAAGTGCCATAAATTAAACTGTTTTCTAGAGAATTCCTGCTGAAAAATCACCCATGATCCTTGAAAAAATGTGAAAAATTTGGCATTTGTAGCCCTGTCAAAACTGAATTATGACTCTGGAAGTACTGGATCAAATATTAAGAAAATGAATCATTTGATCAATATTTCATCTTACAACATGAAAAAACTGACTTCATCTATGGAAACTGTTGTGGATTTCCAACTGCAATCTATTTTTTGAGTTTGCCGTCGGTTCATGTTGTATAACAACTGAAGTGAAAAAATATAAAAAAAGTTTTAATATTTTTAAAGTTTTAATAGTATTTTTCTGACACAAAACTATGTACAAAAATAAGACTAAAAGTGACTATTTTGAACATCACACATTTTTAATTTTCTACACTCAGTTTTCCATATTTCTGCTGTATTTGCTCTATTTTGGCATCTTTCTTCGATTCCAGTTAAAGAGAGGTCATTTCACCCAAATATCTGAGCCCAACATGGTCACTGCAAACTTTAAGCATGGGTTACATTGAATCATTAGGTTCAATGCTACATTCATTATAGTAATTAGTCTTCCAAGTCAGTACAGTGAAGTAAATAGATCTTTTAAAAGTTCTGATTGGGAAAAAAAACGGAGTTTTTGGCATTGACCATGGGCTGAATTTTTGCCATAAAACAGAACTAGAAGTCTCTGCTAAGCTTCTGATAAATCATTCCAGGAGCTTTTTCTGGTACTTTTGAAAAAGTCTTTGAGGTGGAATTCTTCATGTTCAATGTTTCTGATTGGTTTTTCTACTGACAACTTTACAATTTGTTCAAGTCATTAAAAGGTGAATTTATTTTTATACAGATGTCAACAGCTCTATCACTTTCTTCATCGAAGATATAAAACATAATGTGCAGTTAACAATACACATTGCCAAGCAAGTCTATGCAACCTATGCTTATAAAGCAGAAAATTCTAATGAATGATCTTTAGTTCCAGTAGTGCACTCTTTGGAAAAATCTGATCCTACATCAAATGATAGCTGCATTAAGTACTGTTTGGGCAAGACTGACACATGCTAGTTTCACCCTGGTTTTTATTAATTCTGTATTCTGACAACTATTTCCAAACACACTGGTAAAAAAAATCAGAAACCAACCGAGCTGACAGACTGTGTACTGGTGTTACAGTACCACCCTACCACCACCCCCTCTTTATCTTGATTTGGACTAGAAAACCACAAAGAAAGCAGAAATCTGCTAATCAGCAAGACATTATCATTCTTTTAACTTGTTACGCATAGCTCTTGTGCATGGTTTGGCAAGATTTTACAGCACATGAATCAAATACTTTTGCAGATATAATGAATACATGTACTTACAACAGAGACTCCGAAATGAACATGTGTGATGGTGACCAGCAAACAGTAGCCCCACAGAAGGTAAAGCTCTAAAACTCCTAAGCTTAGTAAAGATGTTGTCAACACTATTGTCATCAGGGGTATCAGGAGCCAGTTCAGGAGCTCACATCGGGTGTTACTCATCTGGGCTATGATAAGCTTACACTAAAAGAGAAGAAAATTTTACTATATAATGAGATCTATCCAAAACAATAAGACTAATATTTGGTTTTCCGCACGTAAAATTTTACCTATGTACATGTGCATACAGAAACACACACACACACACACTGTATAACCTGTGACCTGAAAACTTCACAGTCCCATCTTAATTACCATATTTGCTAAGGTCCTTGCTGGAAAAGGATATACATGTAGTAGAGAAATTCAGCTAACAGCTCTCGTTCCAAATGGGTATCTGCTGTCCTATAAGTTCCTAGGTTGGAAGGTTTTACAACTCCCGTCCCAAAACAACAATTAATTGAACTGGCAATGCTTTCCATCCCAAGTAACTGAGCTCCATACCCTTGCAATGGGGCTTTCACATCTTAAGAACCTAAGTGTGTAAAAATGATAATCTATGGATAAAGGAGTTAACACAAATTTCATAATTTTAAACCACCAAAGCCAATCTTTGACCCTGCAACAGATTCAAATTCAGTATTATAAAAAAAATATAAATGCCACAGAAATAACAGATTGGTGAAATTATCAGGACTGCATATCTCATTTAAATTAGTGAATGGATAAATCAAATCAGTTTACCTGCTAATGCAATTAACTTACAAAGTAATCTGATTACAATCAAAATCTTATCAATGATCTGACATGCACCAATAAAAGTTCATGTACCAGCTGACCTTCAGGGTTTCCAGTCTACCAATTTATGTTGCCTATCATATAAAGAATTGCATTTGGTGTTAGGGAGCACTTTGGTTAGTAACAATATTTTCCAAAACATGTTTTCATATTCAAATATTTGAAAGCTGTGATTTGATTAGTCAAGCATAAGAACAACCGCATCATGAAATGCATATGTACATGTATCAGTATAGTTCACAGTACCGGTAAGTTATTATAGTTATCCCCCATGTACTGTTCTTGTGGATTTGCTATTCTTCCCTTTGATAAATAGAATTGGAAGAACATGTGCTGGCAGCTAAGTGATTAAACATATTGAACACAGTATGGTCTTCTGCACATTTTTATCATTAGGGTGAGACATGGTGTCAAAAGTATTGCAACTAAGCCTTCATCCTCACTTCCTTTCTGCTGAAACTGGAGCTACTGGGAAATCTCTCAATTGAAAAAAGTTAAGAGAGTTTGGTTAAACTATCAAGTAGTTACAGGGTTGGTGAAAAAAGTACCAAAACTGAGAATAGCCATGCTTCTAACATGTTTAGGACCAGACACCATAGAATTATTTGATACCTTCACACTTGATAATGCTGTAGATAAAGAGAAGTCTAACAAGGTAGTAGACAAATTTGAAAAGTAATGTATAGGAGAAATGAATGAAACCTATGAATGGTACAATTTCATTTGTTAAAATCAGGAAGCAGGTGTGTATTGATGCATACATCTCAGTGCCAAGGTCATTAGCAAAAATGTGCAACTATGGTGAATTAGAGGACAGTATGTTGACAGACAGAATGGTCATTGGCATCTGAGACCACAAACATCTTGAAATTATCTGCAAGAAAACTTTAGTGCACCAAAGTGGCTGCAAAGAATACTCTTGAAGCTGCAGAAATTTGACTAAATTGTATTCTACATATGTACATGGCTGATACAAGGAGTCGTACATATCTGCCCTACACCAAGAAAGTTTGTGATAACGATTGAGTGTTTGATAGATACCGGCTCATTCACAGAGAAAGCTGCAGAAAGTGTAAGCATGGTTGAGTATTTATGTTTCTATGGAACGCATGACACATTCCGAGTGAAAATGAAACAAATTTTTAGTTAAGACAGTTGAAAAAAAAGTCATTCAAAGTGGATGGCCAGAACAAACAAAAGGTACTTCCACAAGAAATACAGTACTACTTTCCTTTCCCACAAGAACTGACACTACAGAATAATCCTAGCTACACTGAAAGGCTCAATAATGAATTAACTGCTCTCCAATCACACAAGATCACACGGCTGTCTGTGAAGGGTCAGAAAAGCTATATATTAACCGAATATGAATCATGAAACGGCAGAAGACTATATTGCAAAAAGTGAATGTGCAAGCAGTAGGAGCTACTCATAAGTCACAATGTACCTTCAAGTTCATGGGAGAAGATAGGTATACCTATGTGATTTTAACAACAGAGCATATCTGGTCACAGTGGACTATTATTCAAATTTTGTTAAGTTAATAAACTTTATAATAAGACAGCCAAAGAAGCGATCTTCAAAACAAAAGCTCACATGGCCAGGTATGGAATAAATGGTAACTAATATTTTACAATGGACCACCATTCTTTGAAAAGATTGGCAGAATCTGCATGCACTTAATGAGTTCAAGCACAAAACAAGCTCACCAGGACACCCTCAATCAAATGGAAGAATGGAGAATGTCAGGGTTTTAAAGAGACATGTACCCTTGGGTTTTGATGCGTAGAATTTAAATATGACTGATTTATGACGCATGGAGATTCCAACTTTTAGATTTGGGCTGGAACATCAATCTTAATTGCTCTTGATTCACCTCCGAATTAGTTTCTTCCTAAGAGTGTTCTGTCAACAAATTTACTGTAGGAGGCACCGATTCACATCTGCTCAACAACAGTTTACACCTTGATGGCCAATGATATCGCACCAATGGAAGATATAACAGTTCACTGATATTATGCTTAGATGCAACTGAATTAGGTTGGATTTTTTTGAGATTACATTTGAAGTTTATGATAGAGGAAGAGGAAACAATTATGACATGAATAAACTGGCTTTTGACCAAATATCAGTATTGGTATGTTTGGACATCAAATTATTATCAACTGGTCAGAACTTGGACACATGGCAGCTCGCGAAGAGGGTTGTCAAGGAAAGTGGACCAACTCGAATTGTTTTACTGGCAATTAATTTGCTTCGTTTGGGGAATGTTTAAAACTTTGGAATCAATTTATGACTTCACTGGATTCATGTCTGATAAAATATCAGCCTTTGTTTGATTGCTCTTTAAATTATAATCAGTTAGGCAAAATTGGAATATATGGTTTCTCGTGAAGGCAGTTTTCAGCGTGGGATTGTGTTTTATTGGGAATTAATTTGCTTCAATCACCAAAACATTTAAAACCTTGGGCATTTAATTCATGGATCAGTCAGAAAAAACTGAATGGACATAACACTCAGTGCATACATCTGAACTTTAAAATCACAATGGCGCAAAAAAGTGTATTTTCTATTTTGTCTGTCTCAGAAATGACCTGATGGTGTTGAATTTTCTGACCCTCAGACTCCAAAGAAACAGAAAGAAGTGTCAGCTCTGAGGAGAGGAGAGTCAATCTCCAAAATCTGTTAGAAAATTTCAGAACAAGTGGAAAAGTGAACTGACAATTCTGTGATTTACGTCCCTTTTATCTGAATAATATATAACCTTCATAGTTGGATGGGTATAATTTTGCATATAAAATGATTTGAGCAGTTGATAAAAGAATATGCTGAGAAGTTAAAAATATAATAAAGTATCAAATAATCCTCTGTCTGTTTCATATACAAAATATACACACAGTAACACAGTCAGAAAGAGAAACACTTTTACAAAAATCAGATTGTATGTTTCTTACAAAA
Organism: Megalonaias nervosa; assembly: GCA_016617855.1. NCBI lineage: Eukaryota > Metazoa > Mollusca > Bivalvia > Unionida > Unionidae > Megalonaias > Megalonaias nervosa. Next base: position 81,241 of record JAECUM010002141.1, read on the forward strand.
TACTGTACAAGTATCTCATTATTCAGCATGAGACAAGAAATCTATATTTATATAATCATTTTTTTTCCACCAATAACGAGGAATCACAGCTATAGGCTCATGACTGTCCAAAAGAACTGACGCTCGAGATTTCAGTTTTGACTCTTGAGAACCCTGAATGCTGTGAAAACAGTGAACAGGCTAATGAGGAAAGCAATAAGTCTACATCAGATCCTACCTTAAACTACTTTATTTCTAGAATACCCCCAATGGATATACTGCATCGGTCACTTGCAAAACCCATGTTCAAAAGCCATACAAGAACTTTACAACCAAGGTCAAAAAGACTCTGAAAGTTAAGGTCAGTTTCAGGACAGTACTTGATCCAAGCTGTGGGTAAACAAAAAGAAACAAGTAAAATGTTACAACAGAAGTGCAAAGGAACAAACATTATTACATATTGGAGATACTGTTAAGGTTAAGCCCAGCAACAAACACAGTATATAGTAGAGGTGAAATGATTCATATATATATTAATGCATCAATACTTTTGCTGTAATGATTCACACATCAATACAAGAGATGGAGAATCGATACAAAATGATACTTACCAAATGCAAGTTATTTAAGTCTTCAGTAGTCATGAATAATTATTATTAGTTTGCCTTGTTATTCTTTAAAAACAGAATTCATCTGAAACAGCATTTGCAACCCTAGGCACTCATTTTTATTAATAAAAACAAAAAAGACTATTTCAAATACTCACTAGCTGTCTGCAAATTATAACAAAGTGACATGGTTTGTCATCTGCTCCCCCCGCCTTCCATACTAATTATCTTAACCCAGCAGCATGCTCAGCATATAGGATACATTCCAAACATCTTCCACATGTATAATGAATTACTTTACTCCTCCTTTAGTTACCATTTTTATGCTTAATTTCTACATTGCATTTTATCTTGTCTACATTGGTCAGTTTGAAAGCTAAACTACCAGTGTGTCACATGGTGAAATGTTACATTGAAATCTCATTGGTGGTTATCGCTTGTTCTGGTCCAGGTTAATTAATAACTGCCAATCAGAAATTAGTGTTGCTTATTCCCTGCATGACAAACTGAAAGTACTAGCCAACCAACATAGAAACTTCACGTGAAGGTCATTGATATGTAGTACTTAAACAGAGATGCTGCCAGAGTGCAATGGCATGAATCATGCAAGTTTTGTATACATTTGCACACTTGGAGAACAGTGATGCGCGAGAACTCCTGCAAATTAGTTATTAGTCCTGCATATGAAAATGTGCTCGGCAAAATATGTAATTTTTATTTAACCGTTCTTGTCATGACATGTGCTTTTTGGGTAGGCAACTGTTTATACATCTGGGTTCTTCGAGTATGACAGGAATGGCTGTTAAACTAAATTTGATTGGCACATTGTGCCCTGGAATATGCATTATGGCGTAGTTTGAACCTTCCATGAAGGATGTTTTATAAACGTGTGTTTAAAATACTGGTTACCAAGAAAACCCAAAATGTCTGATTCCCGGTGTGGTTCATTACCATTTCATTCAGCAAATACTGGCTGGTTATAGTGATGACAACAATTTTTAAAGTTATGAAGTATATTTGATTACTGGAACTGGGAAATTGTTAATGGAGATACCAGTGGGTGATTTTGAGCCCGAAAATGGTGTTAAATATGATTCAGATGTACATGTTGGATGGACAAAAATAGACTGCATGATGGTCAATCTCCCTTTTTGCGTTATTTCAAAATTAAATGTAGTAAGGGCAGAATACTGAGCATATCTAAAATACAATTTAAAAGTAGAATGCAATTTTCATTTTTTTTAATCAATCATTTTAGCCTGCTGATCATATGCTACAAAACCATATATCATATCATGGACTAGAAACCCTAATACAGCATTATGGAACAGATAAGAAATCTGGCATGGTAATCAGTAAACTACCAATTCAAGAAAGCAAGTTTATGTTAGTGAAAAAGCCTTTTTTCGAGAAGATGTATCCAAAAGGTAATATCTGTAAGCTCTGGAAAACTGTAAATAACAGCCACAAAGATCAGTTCCCCAATAAATCTTCCAGCTAACAAAACTAGCTATGCACATGCCCCTTCAAAAGGAAGCACATAAAAATATTCATACACAGATAAGGAACAGAGTATGCTCAGAAATAAATAACAGAATAATACTTATACAACCAGAGGTGACATCTCTTAAAGATTTAGATTCCAGTGAAGCTATAAAAAAGTGGAGCAGGAAGAAAGAGAGACAGATAATGAAGTGTTACGTAAATATTGAACTATGACCATTTCCTACCCCTCTACTTTTCTACTCCTCACTTCTTTCGATGACGATGGGTGAAGTACCACTTAAGATGAAACCCTAGCAACACCTTTCCTTAAAGTTAAATAGAGCCACTATTAAATAGCCTAAAACACTGAATAAAACTGACAACCTGCACGTAGTGTGTTTGAAAGTATTTTTGTTTTCTTTCATTGATGAGAATTGCATATAAATATATGATAACTGTATCTCTATCTGAAATCTGCATACTGGAAATACAACCAATATGTCAACATACATAAAGGGGCACCTACCTTCCAAAGGTGGAAAGACAATCAAGTGCATATGTGTATCGATATGTATCATATCACAGGCTGTGTATCATGAATCATATTTATACGTGGCACATGCGTATCGTTTCACCCCTAGTTTATAGTACTAGGAAAAGTAGACAATCACTTCAAGATTCATACAGAAGATGGTGGTGTGTATTGCAAGAACAGAAGGCATCTGCTAACTACCAATGACCATTTCATTAACACTGTTATTAAGGATATACAAACACCTAAGGAATTGTGTACACCAGATAGACTGTTGCGATCTTAAACATGCAAACCACAAACAGAAATGCATCATGTACTGCAAGAATGTAAAAACAGTAACAGTGGTGCAATGATTATGTCCTGAAGCAAGACTAGAAGACACATACCAGTACACAACAACCACTGGTTAATAATGGTGGATCTCCAGACAACTATCAGACAGTGAGAGGGAGAAATGTAAAGAAACCTGTGTATTTGAAAAACCATACCACCTGAAATGTGCATCCATATTAATTTCTAAAACAGTGAGCCCAAGTTAAATTGAAGTAGGTAAAGCTGATTTAAGACAAACAAAACATTCAACAATTCATTTTTAGTGCTTGTGATACCTAGTCAAGCTCACTGTTCCTATTTCAAAGGATAATTTTATTGATCTCACTAATGATTCTAGATGCATAAGACTGCAAATTCAAATCAGATTTTATTTGCAGTAATTATAAGCCTCATAAAAAATAAATGCTCAAAGTATGACAAAAGACTTTATGTAAACTTTATAATAAACAACTTCAATGGAGAAATTTAATTTACAAGAGGAGTTTTAACGCTTATGTATACATATTTTTCCAGTTCACAGTAAGGTCAAAAAATGTATTCACCTTGTACTGTTCTAATGGATTTGCTACTCTTTTTGTCACTGTTGTAGGTTTGGCACCATTCTTCAGTACATGATATACTATACATGGCAGCCAGTACAAGTGGTGCAGACTTGCCAACCCTGACGAGACCATCTCAGTAAGGCAGTAGTTTTTTTTCCTAAAGTTTGACCAGTTGTCAGTAAGGTGTAACAAAATATCATAAACTGCTATTGTAAAGGAAAACATATTTAAAAGTTTGGTATTCAAAACATGCAGCGACAGTAAACATTATGTTCAACTAAAAAGTTTGTGAAGTACACACAGACCTTATCTATCACTAGTACAGTTGCACAAACTTCAGTTGCAGATCAATGGCTTGTTGCTCTCTCTCAACTTGACATAATTATTGGAATTTTTTCCATTTCACATGACAGTGGCAATCATATCTCCCATCACAAGACAAACTCAAATTGACAAGTGATATCCAATAAGATAAATGTGTCTCTTCCTGCTTTATTCACAAGAATCTCAATACTTCTGTGCTGATTATTTAACACTTTTTTAAGAGGCTTAATTTCCGTTTCGTCTTCAATATGCATCACTCGCTGGATGCCAATTTTGAAAAATTCTATAATCAACAGTTTGATCATGCAGACGCTTTGCATGAGAAAATATATGCAGTTTAAAGAATCTGAGGTAATGATGTAAAGTTAGTTGGTTCCGTGATTAATTCCACCAATTCTAATACGAAAACTGGATCAAAATCAAACACGGATGAGCCATTTATCCAGATTTTTCAGCAACAATCATTTTCCCATAGATTTTGCTTTTGTTCCATTAAGTCTGTATTTTAAAGGCCATTTTTGTAAGACTTGTGGCAAAATCATAAGGGTTGGCAGGTCTGCTAATGGACAAAGAACCCGGGAAAACCATGTAAGAACCATCTACCCACAAGAAGCTATTGCCAAGCTTTCTCCCATATCCACATTGGCCAAACCTGAGACTCGAACCAACATGGAGGTGAGATGGCAGTGATCAGTAAATGCAAATGCTTTGGACCATTCTGCAACCTGGAGCCCCAACTCCTCTCTTAGAAAAGATTATAACCAGCTCATAATAGCTGCGTGATTAAATGTACTAAGTACAGCATGGTCTTCTGCACTGAATTTGTCCCAGTAAGATGATACAAACAGGACATGACTTTGTTGTTAATTCTCAATTTCAATCAAATGGTTCTGAAGTTATATTTGGACAGTTGTTAAAATATTTACCTCAAATGGGTCAACAGAGAAGAGAGATTAGTGCACATTTTAACATCCTATGATCAGAGCAAAGAATACTACATGATTTACAGTCAAAACTGATGCTTGCTGTTAAAACTGATTATAATTAACAATGTCTTATTGGCAGTGCTCAACATAGAAAGAAATAGAAGGAAATAAATTGATGCTTCACTAATCTGCCTATAACGTCCTCCCCTCAATTTTTCTGATGACTACATCTCCTGGCTCATGCAATGATCGCTACCATGTAATTGAAGTCTCATTCTGCTATAAAGTCCTATATGTTTCATGTCTACTTAACCCTACATGTCACTTTAAGTTTACTGCATCAATTATACTTTTATCAATTTTTACATGGTAGCCATCTACTTTTACAACACTGGCATTTTATTTTTGTTGTTATTCTGACTTAGCCTTCTACTTTTAATTTTGGGCTGGCTACATCAATATTTAATAGGAAGGCTGTGATCATAATAAATTTTGGAGTACAGCCACTACTTTGCAAATCAAGCTTTCCTAAACAAACTTGTTTTTAGCAATGAAAGACAAAAGTGATCTCCTCTTTGATAGAGGGCCTGGTGCTAAGTCCTATCTGTCAGGTTTTCATGTAACTGAGAAGGTTTGGAAGGTGTGCCCATATTATGACCGAGTAAGTGCAATACAAAAAACCCAGATTTTAGGACCAAAATTTCTTTTAATGTTTTATCCAATCATAATCGATTAGGAGAATAGTTAAGAGGTGGAAAGAGTTACATCCCCTTATCCCAAAGAACGCACAATCCCTGGTTCCAAATGTGTGTGTAGCAACTTTAGATCTCATGAGAGACCCAGGCTAATGTTAGCATACAGATATGCCTGGATGAGAGTTACAGAAAAATTTCCTTTCTGCAAATCCAATGAAAGTTGAGTGTATGATAGAGAAGCAGCTGAAGAAACCAAGAAAACAGTCCCTTTAGCAACCTGTTGTAAATCTGATTAGAGGTCTCGGAAATGCTTAATTACACATATCTGGAAGCATATTTTTTATCTAGGATGCAGAAAATCGCTTACTCAGTAGTCCTCCATACGCACACAATATCTGGACGGTGAATTCAAAGGGTTGCCATTCCTGCTTCAACCACCTGTTGATCAACTGATCATTTTAGCTGTGCTGATATTTACAATGAGAGAATTCAGTGGCTGAAAGAATCCCAGATGTACATGTTGTCACTGTAAGAGTACATTGGATGAACATGATGCTTATAGCTGGGCGGCAAGTTCAAAGACTTTGACTAGCTGCCGAGTGGTGGGAAAATGTACTGATATTTACAATGACTGAATTCAGAGGCAGAAAGACCCAGTGATGTATATGTGGTCATTATAAGAGTACTTCAAATGAACAACTTTAGCTTTCATTATTGTGTTCATTTCCAAGTGTAGCCGAATAAGTAGTGTATGTGACCTTGAAATCAAGATACATTAAGACTTAGACAAAATGCCGTTTACAAATTTGGATAAGTATTTTGAGATTCAGACGAGTGCTAAAGTTGAACAGTAGCCATATAAAAGAAAGTGTGATGCCTTGCTTAGTGCTTGGAACAAGACCTTTCCTTAGCCTGACATACCGGTAATTCAGTCTCACTCTAATCGACAAACAAGAGCTATATGTCAGTAGTGTAAAGAATTTAGAAAATTAAACTTATTGGCAACCACTAGTTCTTCTCATCTGGAAATTCAGCTACTTCAGGTATGTCCAATATGCTTCTGGGAGGGGGCTGCAACTTTTGCTGGGTGGGACTCCTATTTGTCCCCAAATAGGAGTCCTGGACTCCTGGTTTTAAAATTCTACTGAGACCTCTGCTGATGTACATCTGACTATGACAAACTGCACCCTTTGGGATAAAAGGATTCTCAAGTAAAAGCTAGAGAAAGTCATCTCTGCCCTCCATCTGATGCTTTGGATAATGTCAATTAGGGGATAGTTACACTCAAATACAGAGCACTGTATCAAAGCATACTGCTAGTGGTTACTACCCTAATTTGTGACATGCACAATAATGCATTGGTCCCGGATTAGTTCCCTTGGGTCACGCTTCAATCCTGTAGAATCCACTGAACTGAATAGTCCAAACAAGGGAGATTTCAAGACAAAGGACTGATTTCCACATCAACAAGAGCCTGTTCTTGGCAGTGAAAGTAGGGACCATTATAAGTTAACTTGAACTGCCATGGCAGCACTGTCAACAGTTTGGATCTACTGACAGTACTCATATCTCCATGACAGTCCTGATGTAGTCAGAATGACTAGGAAGCAGATTTGTACTAAAGGCAAATCAAGGAGTATCTTGTCATTTGTCTGAAAGGTTGCTTTAGTTAAGCACATCACAGTCCACGGAAGATTGCATTTCATATTAAGGCCAAAGCTTTCAGTGGAGACAGTGAGACTTTCCAAGAAGGTCAGAAGGGTCTTTGCTGTCATATATCCTCCTTTTCATAATGTCAGAACACATGTAAGATTGTGGAATAGTAGCCCTTGAAACAGATGGGACCTAACTTCTTCCCCTCCAAGAACCCTAATGAGGAAGTCAGTTAGTGTAGCCCCAAGGCTTTTGAAAGAATTTTTTGCTTGCACCACTGGAATAGAAACTCTCCACTCTCCAGTGTTTTAAAAAAATGACAGACTTCTTGCTGGAGCCAATCTATTCACCACCTGTTCTGAGAACTATTATCTTTGATGAGCTTGCCATATATGAGCCAAGCATGCACCTCTGCATATAGACATAAGACCTACGTTTATACTTGTCTGAACAGGCGTGATTTCCTCTAAAGCTCTGCTGCTAAGTTCAACAGATCATTGATTAATTAACTTTTCCCATTGGCGAGGAGCAATCAGAATTAGATGGCACTCTGATCTTGCTTTTTTGCAAGACTTGGGAAACATAGGAGAGGGAAAAGTGTATGCTATAGACTATTCCAGTTCAAGGAAAGGGTGTTGATTGCTCGGGCTTTCTGATCTGGAAGATGACAGTTGGGAGCTTTGCATTTCACTTCATTGTAAAGGGTTTTTGAGAAGTCAACCCTAAGGAGCACAAGTCTGACTTAAGACTGAGAAGAGTAAGAACCATTCAGTAAAATCAACTGAGCCCAAAAGGTCAGTCTGCCTGGGATGTGGATTTGTTGGTGAGGATACCACATGAGAAAATCCCAAAACCAGGGGGCAGAGGTATGGAGACTTGTTTCCCCTTTGCCTTCTGATGTGATCAAAAACATTTGATATGCAGTGTTTCAGCCAGGTTTGACAAAACAGTGGCCTTTTATTTGCTAGTAAAAGTGGAAGCAGTAAAATTAACATATTGGTAACAATCTGCCTTTCCTAAGGGAGAATACTTTTGTTTGACTTTAACCTAGGTGGTCAGATGACATAGCTAACGAGGTGGGGGAAGGGGGTTAGAAACAAACTGGATTTGTAAGGTAGTGGTTGAACTCCTAATGTATTATATGGTAATGTATCAAATGAAGAAAATATAAAGTACAAGGAAAAGCCTATTCTAGGACATGCATCTGTGGAATTCACACTAATTTCTAAAACCCTGAATGAACAAAATCAGTCATTAAATTTTCAAACCTACCTTTTTTCTTCATTAAATTACTCCTATAGTCTGAAAATTCCGCCCTTTGGACAATGGAAAGTGAAATTTTCACCCCTACATTTTAATTCTAGAAGACCTTGTTGGATCTTGGTGATGAGGCCCCATTATAGTAAAAGTAAAATGCCCCTAAACTGACTTTCTCCTTTCCCCTTCCCCCAAGGAGATTTTTTTAAGCTGAGCACTGATGAATAGAAAAAAAAATCTAAGAAGTCTAAACAGAAAATAGACTCACAGTAATATAGGCAAAAACTGTTCCAGTTGTCCAGTAAAACAGTCGTGGCTGCTGATATACAATATTATAGGATGAGAAGTTTGACCACGTCAGCATCAGAGAAAACAGGATAACTGTTGATACCAATGGCCTCATGGCTTCCGTAAATGGCCTCATATGCCCTGTTTTATCTCTGTAAGACCTGAAATGTATAGCAAGAGCAACTTTTCATAAATATGTAATTCCAGATCATTATCATTTAACTGACATTCATACTTTTTTTTTCCCTAACAGGCCTGTTCACCTTGAAATGTGTAAAACCCAACAAGTATATACTTTTAAGTATGTCATAAATACAGGTTATCAGTAAAGTAATTGATCTGGTGCTTGTACTGCATCAAGTTTTATAGTGTAAGTATGTTGTATCTTGCAAGGCCGGAAGGTGATCTGTTGTCCTTCCACTATCATGTGACACAAGAACCCAGATCAAGTTAATGTACTGACAATGTGTTTATTATATACCCTAAACAATTCTTTCATAGCTAGGTTAATTGCTCATCCTAGGATGGGAATAAAAAAATTATTTAAAAAAATTGGTATCCTGCTACGAGTTTCACACTTGTGGCTTCTCAGGTCGCTGAAATGCAGGCATCATGACAAAGTCAAGTATGGAACAGAAAGAAGGTCCTAATATTCCCAGGCCTATGATTTTTTTGTTGAGAGCTAAGACTTAAATGTGAAAGACTTGAATGTGTCATGTAGAAAGTTGTGTTAAAGTTGACGGGAGTCATAATTGCACAATGGCAGGCCTTTGATGCTAGTGTCTTGAAGTTGTCTTTCAAAGTAATGTCAAATATCAGCAACCCAACCAGACTGCAGAAGCTGTTTTTTAAAAAAGGCTGGTCTATTAAAGAGATCAAATGAATATAGTAATTCTGTACGAGGACATTAATGGGGCAGGAGAAGATAAAGGCTAGATCTTCCTCCAAGGAAGGAAAAAGGTAATTGTGAGCATGTCCTTGAATGCATATGAGTAAGGTGTGTGAAGGTAGTGACAACTGAACTCGTGAAGTGAAGTTTCAGGGGTACTGGACAAAACTGGGAGTCTATCCAAGATGGGACATGGTGATGGTAGTCATCTGAGTGTCACCATAAGGCAGGTAATTGGGTGGTCAGCTATAGGAGGGTGCTGAAGCTTGTACTGGGTTGTGAGGGAGACATGACCAGTGATAGATCTATCTGGTACAACTCTATGATACTTCCGTGATTCTTGAACTGGAAGCAGAAGATGAGTGTAAGGCTTACCAAATCTGCTACTAGTCATGCTATGAGTGCATAACAGAGTTGGGGTGTCTGTGAAAAAACAGGAGCTGGACAAGCATTAGTGGGTGCTAAATGCCATGTTTTTGGACTTGGACTGTTAAGCACAGATCATTGTATCAGATCCCAGTCTTAGCACAGGTCAAGGCTATACTAGAGGTGGAGAAGTGGTCAGAATTGGCTTATTCCTGGTGCCTAAGTCCTTTCACAGCTAAAGAGACAATGATCACCATAGCCAGTATGTGGATCTGCATGAGGTGACAATGTCCTGGAATGAGTTCAGATGTGCTGTTGTACTATGTTGGTAATGGCACTGTAGCCTTTGCTGTGATGAAATGCTCTGGTTGTTACACTGGTAAGAGGGTATACCAGAAAAATAGTTGAAATGCCAACCAAACTATTTTGCTACCAGAAAAGGGTTTCTATACAAGAAGAGGTGGTCTGCAGCAAGCAACATAATTATGCTCCACAAGAAAGTAACATGGCATTCTGACTTCATAACAGGATAAATGTGTGATCATGTCTTTCTACTACTGAAGAAGCTTCGCAAAGATTGTTGGTTTGGTGTGGGCTGCTTCCAATGTGTCTTCATGACTTGATGTGTATGCAAAGGCTGAGTGTGTGTGTGTGACTTAGTTTTTAACGTAGCTTTAACAATTTTTTCAGGCACACTATGATGTCTGCAGTGTGGCTGCTTATAGTAATATCTTGCACTGGGGCAATATGCCACAGACATGTAGCATCGTGTCATACCCAATCACATTATCCTGACACCAGGTGTACCAGTCCTAAAACTAATTTCTTATTGCTGAGTGTCAAGCAAGGCAGTTGCTAGTACCATTTTTTGAAGTCTTTGGTATGACTCAGGCAAGGTCCAAACCCACCACCTCCCACATGCTAAGGCTAATGTTTATCCCTCAAGTCTGAACACACTTACACCTGTGTCCTCTATTTTGGCCTGCGTGTGCACAATGGAGGAAATGAAAGATACATGAAAGCTTATTGGTTTACATAAAAGCTGACTGGTTAACACAAACTGAAAAAGCCACTCAGGTGCAACATAATGTGGCCAGGTTGGAACTCAGTTCATTTTCACTCAATAAAGGTATGATGGAATGGGGCAAACTGTGTTTTGATTGAAATGAGGTCATCTACCCAAGGCTTACTTAATCCGTTTTAAAAATTTAAATCTGATTTTATTACTAACATATCTGTAAATAGGGTAAAAAATTCATGAAAGTTAAGGAAATGGATAAGGACTGGCATCATATTTTGATGGGGATGCAATAGATAAAGATAAATACCTAAGAAATTACAGGAATGCTCTTAAAACATGTTATAAAAGATGAATTACATTAACACTTCCATAGCTAAAACAAGCCAAAAGATCTGGCAAACATTTTTTTTTAGCTTGGGAGGACCAGATCTGCAAAGAAGTGGATTAACTCCTAACATGATCGCTAAATTAGAGGCTTTAATACAAAACCTGAATGCAGTTGATGATGCAGACACTGATGCCATTCCTACCTGAAAAATGATACCAATATCTCATCTAGGTAATACAGATCAAACAAAATGTTAAAAGAATACTTACTTGTATATATTCCATAATGTTGGTGGAAATGTTAATCCTATGAAACCCACTGAAGAAAGAAAGTGTGAAATTTGACTTTTAAAATGTTGATTGTTCTTTTCAAATAAAAAAAAATCACGTCTTCACAATAATTGTAGTTTTGGCCCAATTTTCTCAACATTTCTGAAGCACAAAAACTCGACCTCAAAACCTCATGTTTGGTATGATACTTTGTAAACTTTTTTTCCCACTGAAATTCAGCATGTTGATAGAGAAAATAATGTTAAGATAATATGGAAAACTACATGAATGTAACTGTGTCTTCATTAAAGCCACACAATGTAAACAATTTTATCCTCCGAGTTTAAGCTTGAATTCTGTTCTGTGTAAGTTTTGAGAATACACTGCCAAAAGTGCTATACTTAAACATAAATTACCGACATTATGAACACTTGTAGAAGCAGGAACATCAGAAAAAATCCACTGCCTTCAATATTGTTGGATATCTCATACAATGGTTAATCTTAAACTTCAATAAAATGAGGCTTGAAAGTTTGTGGCCAAATCTGGATCACAATTCGAAAACATGAAGTGTTATTTTTTTCTTATGACACTATAGCAATAGCAGGAAACTTTTTACCATGATTAAAGACGAAATGTTCTGAATAACATATGTTTAGCTGTAAAAGTGGTGTAACCAGGGTCACCCTTCATTTGAAAGAGAGAAAAAGCTGGAACTTTCTGAATACAGGAGGGACTTATGAAGCAAAAGAGGTAGGGATTGAAATTTGATTTTTTTCTTAACTCCTTCGATTAAATCCCACAACTGCAAATCAAAAAACAGAGCCCGTATAGTTATAGTAGATGGCTGAAAGTTTTTGTTCTTTGTCATATCATGAGGATGCATTTTGCTGGTTTATTATTTTTTCTTTTCTTTATCTGTATAAGAAAGAATTTAAAGAACAAAGGTGATATTTAAATAAACACTAAAATACTTTAAAAAATATCCACTTTGCCTTTTCTTAGGCAACAAACTTGAAGGTTACAATACAAACAAAGCTGGACTGGTAAAGGATTAAATGACAAATGCCATATAAGCTATTATACTCTGGTTCATATTTTTTCACTAACCCACAAGATCACCACAAAATTTTACTGCTCCTGCTGAAATTTTCACTGCTCCTGCTAAAATCAAACAGGACACCAGTTCAGTTCCTAATTCAACATTAATTTTTCATCACCATCAACTTGAAATAATAAAAACTATTTCACCAACAAGACACATGAAAAGTTGAAAGTCAATGTTCATTTTCTGCTTCATCATTAGATCTAGGTTCACAAGGCCTTATCTCAGGCCTTCTGTTTGTTGGTCCAGCATGCCACAGCTTGATGACATCTTTTGGATTATAAACCTTGATGTATGGCACATTATGGAGCACCATCTGCAACTTTCTATCTGATATTGCCAACAGTCCTAGTGAACTTCACCAATCTTGATTTCATCACTTTCATTCCAATGAACCCCTGTGAACATGAACTGTATGATCAGATGGATGATTTATTAAGTTCTTACACCCATCAATGAATGTAAAACCTGGCATACATCTGCATTTTTCTTAATATGAATGCAAAAAGTGCAAATCATCACAGCCTTTCCTGGGTCCTACTTTAGCTACTCATACATTAATTATCCAGCATTTCTGGTACTTTCTTAGTCTCTTCTCTTGATCATATTTGTGACTGCACTCTCTCTTGTCATCAGAAAATTTCTGGCATTTCTGTGACAGCTGCAACCCTTGCAAATACTTCAACATGTTTACAATTATCACTGCAGAATGCAATGAAAATTTGTCTAAAATATTTCTGGATTATTTGCATGCAGTCAATGAATGCGCCTTTTTTTAAAAATGGTCTGTACTAGCCTTATACATTATACCTTTTATCATCATCAATAATGAAACTAGTTCTTGGGCCTGTATATCAAGCCAGTTTCATGTGCAAGAAGACTGTTTTACTGTTTTGCCAATAATCACATCAATTTACATGCATGGTTTATCACCTGTCCATTTGTGCAATGAGCATTTATTTTACCTCATCAAGTGCATGCTGTTGGTAGGTACAAAATTGACACAATAAATAGATCAGTTAATGCTGACTTGCATTTTATTTGACACATCCAACATAACACCTCCTGTTAACTGTTATGATAGCAACCAGTGGTAATGTTCATGTTCCAATGGATTAGTGATGGCTGGGTTTTAGGTAATCTGTTGGCAAAGACTTTTATAATGGGTAGTGGTAACTTTGAGTCATGATTACACTTATGGGTAGGTTTCCTAAAGGTCATTCCATTTTCCTTTCTCAACAATGAAACAATAATGAAAACTCACAATACTGTACTTACCATAACATGTATATTCAAAAAAGGTTGCTGCAGTTGTATTAAATACTGGTACGGTAAACTTCCAAAATTCATAGCCAAAGAAAAAGGTGATGAGATATACAACTGTGATGGCCTGAAAAAGATTGATATACGACATTCTAAAAACACCAAAATATAGTTGAATTTAGTTAGTGTAATAATTTCTGTTGTTCCAAATTTCATGCTCAGTTTCTACAATTTTTCAATTTCAATACATGGAATGAGTTACTTGGATTATTATATGCAAGCACCGACTCCTAGCATTTCTATCAGGCCATTTCATGAAACCCTGCCAGTTGTTTATCTTGCCTTAATTAACTGGGCACCTGGTATTGGAATTTCAGGAAATACCAAGAAGTGAGTGGGGTAATATGAACAGTGCAGCCTTCAAATGAGGATTTTCAGGATTATTACTCACATGATAAACAAAAAGTTGCCAACATCACCGCCAATAAATGTACTATGTAGATCATTCATATATGAATACAGTTTTCTTTGGGAACTGCAATAGTTCAAGATTAATGCATTTTCTCTATACAGCTCATATTATCCAGCCTTTACTGCATAGATCCAACTCTTAAGGCAATAAACACTGTTTACTATTCATATTTATTTTGAATTAATGCTGCTGGGTATATATTTTCAATCTTTCTTATATTTGATTTAATAACATTTATTTATGATAATGTATACAGTACTGGGCATGCCAGGTGCTTACTCATGCAAGTTTCTTTACCAATGACACCTTCTGTATTTGCTGACGGAAGTGTCAGAGCTTTTTAACCAAATGCTGCCCATTTACAAGAAGAGTATATACACTTACTGAGAAATGGTAAGCTTCTTGGCTGGAAATGGAGAGGTTATTTTAGTTGCCGAGAAAACAATACAAGAATCTAAATAATCACTCCTGGGATTTAAACTTCAGAGTTTATATGGATATAAATATTGTGGCTATTTATATTTACATGTACAGTCCTACCCGTTTATGTCGACATCCTCAGGCCTGAGGAAATATTGTTGACATAGGCGGATGTCGAGATAAGTGTTGGGGGAGGGGGGTCTGAAAAAAAGACACAAGTTAAATTCGTCAGTAAGGGGTGACCTGTCGTCATTGAGTAGCATTTACACTTTGAGAAAACAAACAATGGAAATTTTGAGTACATGAAGACAAAACCAGTGTAAAATACGCTTGTATATTGACAAATTACATTTTGGTTACCTTTGTGTAATAAAGTCCACAATAAAATATTGCATCGGTCACATCCTGATATGAAAAACATTCACAACGATATTCAATGTTGGCATTAGCACATGGTTGCATAGTTGTTATTTACATGCTTCAAGTACATGTACTTAAATTGGCCTAGATTTTAGTCAGTCTGTTCCCATCTTATTGAGGCTACCAAGGGGATGGTGCTATTCACAGGGAAATGAAAACCTGTCAACAAGTTGGTTTAAACAGTACATATATTTAGTTACAGAAGTCATCGTGAAAAGTACATAAAAGCGAACGAGAGATATGCGGCTGATATGATTAATGAAGGCATAATATTGTATACACTGACACATGCTAATGAGGTATTAAAAGAAAATGATTCTTACAATACAATATTGTAACAATGTCAGCTCAAGTGGTATACATTTAAAATACATCCCCGAGATAACAAGTTATGAATTCTCTCAGAATAAAAATACATGTAGCAGTAAAAGATTTTAATGACAAATACATATACACGTAACTGAGATTATTATCTATAGCATAATCAATGCATTATTTAAGTCGCCGCGAGAGGCCAACTTTATATGACCAAACAAAAACCTGTTTTTTTTAATCCAAACGCAACATTAAAGCCTGGCGGCAAGATCAACTAATTGTTGAATAAAGTACAGGTCAGAACTGGACGCTTGCTGACATAAATGATTAGGTGGGAAAATCAAAGCCTGGCGGCAAGATCAACTAATTGTTGAACAAAGTATGGGTCGGAACTGGCAGCTTGTTGACATAAATGATTAGAAAACAAAGGATTTGTTCAAGCTGGGACCAAGGGCTTCTGTTGACATGTACGTTTATTTTTTTATCTCAACGTCAACATAAGCATGACAATTTTGGTAGTAATAGTAGACCTAGGGACCAGGCTTTGCTTTTTTGTCAAAATAGGCAGCTTGTTGACATAAGTGATGTCGATATAAGTGGGTAGGACTATATAAATCTTATATCCTTGAAACTGAAAGAGTATGATACGCATTTTGTGTCATTTACATTTACTATTTTATTTGTTTTCTTTTTGATAAAAACTTCAGCGAAAGGGGGACATTAATGCACATTAAGGAAATAGCATGAAGAAGGGGCAAAAATTGATACTCTTTGTCTAATATTGGAGCATATTTTTTTATTACGAGGAGTGAAAATAAAAATGTGTTGGAATATCTATTGAAAGTTATTCAATGCTGATCTTATCTATTCCAATGCACACTTGTGTACGGTAAGCAAAATCAGCTGACAAACATGTATTGACTGAAAAGTACTAATACTACAGACAAAGCCAATCATAGTAAACATTCTACTCCACATAAGTGTTCTGTATTGCAGTGAACTGGAAACGGATTTACATGAGCTGGAAAATGTGGGAATAGATGAGTATCTGAAATCGACATGAAATTAAGCTTTGATTGGTTTTGTTGGGTTTAATGCCATTTTGCAGCACATGATAGTCTATATATGGCGACCAGTATATTTGGTGGAGGAAGATCCCAGGAAGAACTAGCAAACCAGCTACTTGCATACAATCTCACACACCCAAGCTGGTTGATCCAAGACTCAAACTCACACAGACA
The DNA here is from genome assembly GCA_016617855.1 of Megalonaias nervosa. Classification (NCBI taxonomy): domain Eukaryota; kingdom Metazoa; phylum Mollusca; class Bivalvia; order Unionida; family Unionidae; genus Megalonaias; species Megalonaias nervosa. The sequence continues at coordinate 97,975 of JAECUM010002141.1, forward strand.
GGTAAGACGTGTGAGTGATCTGTACAGATATAAGCACCCAAGACTACATGGGGCCCATACATGATATCACTGATTTAATATCTGTTGCCAATATCACCATCACACCAAATCCAATAATGAATGATAATGGCAATATATGAGAGTATTACAACAGCTAATTTGAAAATATGAGACTCAAATTGGCCTAAGTTTACTCACCCAGCTAATGTCTAATTGTCAAATGCAAGCTCAGCTGATCAAGAAATCAAAGTCAGTAGGATACTTTCTCTTGAAATTGTTTCAATACAGTTGATTGCACATATTTTGAAAACAACCATTTCAAGGTTTCTCCACACCATTTATCTTCTATTATATCTGATAGTATACATCAGCATCATTTTTGTTCAAAAGGCCTTGTAGGCTAGTACACTTCATATCAAAGTTGGCCAAGTTCTGTTCAGCAGAGTTTTCGTGCAGTTATGTAAATGTTTTTCTACTTTAAGTTGTAGACTGACATCATCTGTACACTCTGTACAAATGTGAAAGCCCATAATGCCAGGATGCTTTATGTTAAGTTTGGATCAATTCTGTTGAGCCGTTTTCCATAATCTGCTATTTAAATTTTTCTCTATTTTTATTAGCATCATTTTTACAAAACATGACGTTCCATGTGCCAGAATGTTTTCTGTCAAGATGGATTATATTCAGGTAGCATTTCTAAAATTTTCTATTTACAGAATTGGTGGGTGTATCTGATGATGGGTCAGTTTCATTTGTACTGACTTGAAAGGTGTTCATCCTAGGATGCTTTCTATCAAAGTTCATTAAATTCTATTTGGCAGTTTTGGAGTTGTTTAAAGATTTTCTATTTGTAATAAAAGTGGTCATTATTGATGGTATATCAGTGTCATTTGTACAAGCTTTAAAAAGTCTTAAAGCCAGGAGGCCTTCTGTTGATGTTGGTCAAACTATATTCAATAGTTTTTCTACTTTGAGATACAGCATTATCAATTATACAAAATCTGGATGGCCTTTATGCCAAGATGCTTTCTGTTAAAGATGATCAAATTCTGTTGAGCAGTTTTTAATAAGTCTTTTTTAAGTTTTTTCAATTTTCAGTAATGGTGACCATACCAGATGCAGATCAGTTCTATGAAAATGACAGTCCTCTATGCCAGAATGGTTTCTGTCAAACTTGGTAAACATTCTGCTTTCCCATGTTTGAAAAGAGGTTGCGTAAAGGTTTTTCCATTGTTTGCAATGGTGACCATAACTGATGGCAGATTGGAACTATCGCATAAAACTGAAATATTTCAAGCCATGATGCTTTCTATCAAGTTTGGTCAAATTCTATTCAGTGTTAATTTTAAAAAGTTGCTTAAAGGTTTTCTATTTTCAGTAATAGTGCTTTTCTATTTTTAGTAACAGCAGTCATATTTTAAAGTCAGATTGGCATTATTTTTAAATATATGGCATGGTTTTGCAAGGATGCTTTCTGCCAAATTTGATCAAAATTGGTCTGGCAGTTTTTTTTAGAAGTTTAAAATAGCATTTGTTGACAGAGGCATGACATACAACACATAGCACAATGGTGAGCTAAATCTGATAGAATTGTATTGAATAATAATCTGCAATATTATGCATATGCTAATCGACACAAAGTAAATTTAAAGCCAGAACAAAATAAGAACAAACCTTAAAAAAATGAACTTAAAACCTTTCCCATAAACTGCAAACAATCAGTAAAATTACATAACAAGAAACTCTACTTTTCCTTTTGTCGAGCCCACTTTTTATTTAGGAAGCAAAAAACTTTAACATATGGAAAAACATGGAAATCAAAGTGAGTGCAATGATGAGCTTCTCCAATGATAGACTCGACAAAAAAGTATTAAAAAAGCCAACCATTGAGCAGTGAAATTTAAATGCAAAGATCTTTAATACTAGCTACCATCAACACTTTAAATGCAATATTTAACTTGCTATCAACATCCACTGAAGCCAACAATACCACTGGTATGGTATAAGTGCTCCTTTACTTGGAGCAGCCAAGCTAAAAAGAAACTTATTTGCCTCTTGTTTCACAAACTTTACTTCCAAAACCACAGGCTTAGTTCAAGACAAATAACTGAATAGGTTTCTGTTTCAAATTAATTCTGATATAACATGAAAAAAAAATCCACTTACAATCTGACCGATATCATAACCCCATGGAAGAAATAGTACACCTGTGTTGTATTTTTCCCAGTGTGAGGCGATAAAGCAAAACATAATTCCAATCACAACCAAATACACTCTGTGAACATCAGCTCCATACTCCCCACGTCCAAACACCGAGTACATCGCAGTGGGGATAAACATTGTAGCCCAGCTGTCAAGTCCATGATCAAATAGCTCTCCCAATGGAGAACTGGATTTTGTTCTTCTGGCTTGTTTCCCATCTATCCCATCTAGAATGAAAGAAAGGAAATATTGCATTCATTTTTGCTAGTAGTTTCACTACAATAAAACATGTTAAAGTGAAAAGATTTACCTTGGAGTAAAATGATTTTAGTCCTCATGCAAAAACTCATCCCAAAACTATTTCATACACCTCTATACCTATGCAACTGCTACAAAACGTTGGCATTAAAAAAATTTTTTAAAAATTTTGTGTACGACTTGATCCTTGGTCCATATTTTCCTCTGTGAATATCTTTAATATCAGAAATCAGGTTTACAAGCAAAATGCTTATGCAAAAATACCTATCTGATCACTGATGTAATGTTAGAAGTACATTGCAAATTTAGCCCTTTCAAGCACACGATGTTCTGATTTTTAAATATTTGTTTTAGCAATTGAGGTGAAAAAAAACATCTGCTTAACAAGGTGGAAATCAGACTAGAGTGGTCTACCCTTACACATGGAGACTGGTGCTAGTCAGTTGTCAAGTTACTACTGGAGTATATACGCATGATCTTCTAGGAAGGCAACTATAGGAAGGGCACCTATGTTTGAGTAAGTATAAAAGAAACACTGTTATTCTCTTCAAATACATTACTTAATCATGATATGTAAGGATAACAGGTAATACAAGGAGGGAGTTACACCTTGCAACCCCTTAACTGGTTCTGTCTCTGATCTAGTTTGCATGAAACAGTTTCTAATTTCAGTGGTAGTAAAGTAACTCTCATCATTAAGAAACTGCTGAACAACCTGGAAAAGGAGCCTGTTGCAGTGCTTATATAGGTCCTACCAAGACAAACTGAGGCCTTTGGGATAAAGTCCAGGAGGTAAAAGCCAAAGAATGTCAACTCTGAACTCCATCCAACTGCTTGGATCAGTTGGGAAGCAGATGTATGCAAAGCTATGCTTGAAAACTTCTCTTCCATCTAAATGGTGGTAAGTACAAGTGAGATCTCCCTTTTCTGATGACCTCACTTAACTTTGGGTACTGGTTCTGAGCAAAGAAAGGGCCTGCTGATGCCACTAGAACAAAAGATGAAAAACAAATGCAATGGTTTCAAGACAAAGGACTAAATATCCAGGACTGGGAAAGCTGAGACTGTAATGAATGACACTGTACCATCATTGCTGATAGTTTAGGTCAAATGACATGGTGTGTATCTCACTGACTCTACATGCTGTAGCTAGATGACAGGTAATCAGATTCTGCATAAGAGGCGAGTCATACAAACTCTAGGCAGTAGTTCAAAGGATGTCTTTTTCCACCAGTTAAAAAATGGTTGTTCTATCACTATCACATGACCAACCATATGTAATTTTTCTCATTCCAAATATTTTGGTTATTTTCTATATATGTTACTCAAGTGCCATGGATATGTCGTGTGACTCTCCCTCACATCAGACACTGGTCATTATAAAGTGGCTTTGACATAACAGACCCTCTAAAATCCAACTTAAATCAATATGCAAAGATTGACATTACAAAAATGGAATTCTCTAACAAGGTTTTACTTACCTAATGTATGTGACACAAAGTTGTTAATGGCACACACTAACCAAACCCAGTTTGGTATGGGATCACATTCTGGATGATGACTGGAAGCATAAAAGTGGGGGTCATAGTAGCTCAGCAGGGCAAAATTTACCAACAGCTGTGCAAAGCCAGTGATTGTGATAAGATTGGGGGCCACCCAAAGTGGCATAAACTGCAAAAAGAAAAATAATCAAAAATAGTTTTTAAATTAAAGGGCACAAATATAAATGCTTCTATTTTGTGTATCTGTATCTTCCAAACAGTGTGACCCCACTATAACACGCTCTGTTAATACACAAATTCGGATTATAACACGGTCGTGGTGTGGCTCCCAAAATTTCTCGTACATGAAAAAAATTCTTTCTTAAAAGTAAAAAAAACATAACAATTTTATTATCATTTTGATGAAGAGATCGCATAAATACAAGATGATCATGGCGTGGCTCCTGAAATTTTAGATGTATTTTTCACGTACACGAAAAACTAGTTTTTTCTTCTTAAAAGTACAAAAAATCAAGTGTAAAAAGTTTATTCAGGGATCGCACAGGGTTTCGCCAATGTTGCAAACTGCGATTTTGTTTCCTTACTGGCCGCAAAATATACCTTCTGGTGATTTTTTTAATTTACTGGCGACATTGTTGGCTGTTTAAACTTGTATATACAACCATTGGTTTGGAGTGGAGATATTCAGAGGCCCATGAAAGGAACCCGCAAACTTGATATAAAATGCACTGAAATTTACTTATTGTCACATAAACAAATTCTTGGCCCATACTGACAAACCATCTTAACAGTGCATTATTATATCATAATCCGCTTATGTTGACATATACCATGAGTACTGTATGTTGTGAGATATCCATTTTGGGTTTTTTGGGGGGGACATTTCTGGTAGCAAAGATCAACTGGATGAGGCATTATCTCATAATCTATCTTTCATATTTTCGGCCTCTCACTAGTAATTAATATATTTACATAAACTGACATTTGTATGTGGATGGTAAGTAAAATTGCTCTACATTTCACTCAGAATTAAATTCTTCAGAACATTCCCATCATCAGACCAGAATACCTGCATCTATATCTTCCGCTGACCCATATTTAAATTTCTGATGCATGCATGGAAGGCTATTCAATAGGCAGGGAGGAACAGTAACTACAATTGACCAAATGACAGCCAATTCCTTTTTTTATAAATGTACCCAGATAAAACAGTCTGCTGAAATTTCAAAGAAATCAGATTACCTTTGAAGCACCAATTGTTATGAAATCTACACAGCAAATGGAAAAAAAAAAGTCTCAATCAGGCAATACAATTATTTGATGTTGTGCCACAATAAGAAATGGGCATTTGTTTGGTTCTCCAAAGCTGTTCTTTAGTGGTGACTTCAATAACGCATGCAGCCTTTATCAAAGAAAGTTGACTACAATCTTCAATAAAAACAAAGAACCTTTGTTCAAAGGAAGTCAGTACCAAACTTAAATAAAAGCAATGGAATCTGATGGATTGTTTCATTTTCCAACGTGACTGGAACATGTTTACTGTGCCGTAAAAGTTTCCTTTTTGAAGGAAAAAAGTTTATGCTTACGAATGCTACCAATGGAGGCTTAAAGGGCAAAGTAACTATTATTGACTTGGGACGTACTGAAAAGTAAATGTGCTTCATCATTTATTATGTGACTGTGCTATATTTTTTTCCACTGAATTTAGACCTATATGACCTGTGACAAAATTATTGAGTATTTTAAATCTGTGTGTTTGCAATGGAATTACTTCACGTGTGAGTACATGGTGCTGATACTCTATTCATGCTATACATTAGACATGTATATATAAACAGTACACACATATATATACCAGTGCATGGATCTCTGAATAAAGTAAAATATTATATATGCCTTCTCTGTAAGGTGGTAACTGTGCCAATGAAGTATGTATTTTTGCGCCTGTATTTATTACCTACCCCCACCCCCCACCCTCACAAATTGTTTGGGGTACATGCATCATTTTCTTCAGCTAACTGACCTGGTTGCTTATAACGCAGTTCAGTCTATAACATGGTCATGTTCTATGGCTCCCAACAACCCTGTTATATGAACACTGTATATGAACATTTTTTCTACACCTAAATTAGACAAAACTATACATACTGCTTGAAATTAGCACTAATCCACTATCTTGCCATTACTGATTCTGCAGATGAATCACTAATCTGGTGGAGCAGAGAAAATAACCACCAATGGTTATCAGAACAGTTAAGAAGAGATCCTGAGTTGGCATTGCATTTAACTGTTGTGATCAGTTTATTGTGTCAATCAAGTACCTACCAACATCCAGCACCTGAAAAAGCTCCCCCCCTCCACCTCAGCCATGATTTCATTAGTGACAATAACAATAGGTATAGGAACTCAGGCTTGTACTGTCCCACTGGAAAAGGTAATGTTGCATTCAGATTCAATAAATAATTTAGAATTATACTGAATGTGTATTATTATTTATAGCATTGTTGATAAACATTCAGTGCATTTTGTGGTGACAACTGTGAATGTACTTGCAAGGTGTGTCACCAATGAAATTAGATGATCACCACATTGTATGCTATCGCAATTATCATCAAGAGAAGAAATTAAGAAAGTATCAGAAACCAATTTTTCCCAGTAAAATAGGTTTCTTCAAAAATACTTAGCCAGTCATAATACCCTAGGAGAACTACCACTACCTTGCAAATCCCTCCCTCCCAGATACTACTTTTAGCTAAAGGGAGCTAATAGTTGTCTGTTGACCTATTTGGCGGTTGGGTAGAGTGATCTCCCCTTACATATAAGACATGGCGGCACAGTGTAAGAATATCCTAGTTATTACTGGAGCTGAGGGCATGCTCCCTATGGATGTAACTGTGGGAGGCTGGGAGGGTTTATGTGTATTATGACTGGGCTACGTATTTTTGAAGAAATTTACTAGAAAAATTTGGTTTCTTCTTCAAATACATTAGCCAATCATAATACCTTATGTAAATAGGTAAGAGGTGGAGGGAGGTACATCCCCTTACCCTGGAGATACCATCTTCGGTCCCCTAAGGTACTGAGACAGCTTCTAGGTGACCCGACTGGAGGAGACTCCATCTGTTGGGGCGCTGCTTCAAAAGGGAAAAAAAATTCCTGCTGCAAATGCAGCGGAAATCATGAAGCTGTGTCTTAGGAAGCTGTCGGTCAATCTGGAAGGGAGACCTACTGAGCTGCAGATGTAAGTCCTACCAGATCGAACTGGCCTCTCTGGGATGACAGATCTCTGAGATAAAAGCTAGAGAATGTGGACTCTGATCTCCATCCCACAGCCTGATTGATGTCGGTTAGCGAACAGTTTCGGGCTGATGCTAGGTTGGTGGCAACTGCTGGAACCTCTTGAGCTGAAGTACGTGAAAGTTCATGGAGCTGGGTTTTTTTCCCTATATGCTAAGCAAATAACCCCCTTACTCCAGGACATGATATTCTATTCCAATCGATACTCCTGTACTTTTATGAGAAATAAAAAGAGGTGTAATCTCCCTCAACACAATGGCTCTGTTCATATTAACAAATCACCTGAAAGCCTGGACTAAGACTTGAAGTGGCCTGTAGATGATGTGTCCAGATCAGATAGAGGGTTTGTGACAAAAGTTTAGCTCTCCGTGGAAAAAAGAAAGTTCTCAAAGATGAAAAAGGATGTCATCATGAATAAGACTCACCTGTCTTGTTGGAACTTGTATGTAAATCAGGTCTGCTGATAGGGCATGTATTTCAAGAATTCTGCCTGCAGTTGCTAATGCCATGATGAAGCAGGTCTTGTATGAAAAGAAGTGCCAGAGATATCATTGAAAATGGTTCAGAAGGTGACTTTCCAGATAGGTTAATACCCAAGATAGGATCTGCTTTGGGCCTAGGGTTAAAATTTCTGGCCGTGTATACGAAGTTTGACGAGAAGGCTGGATAAGTCCTGGGTTTGTCCGATATCCTGTGTCCGATGATGACTAAAGGTGTCGTCAATCGTGGAGTGTTAACCTTGGACCTTACTAACTTTTTCTCTCTTCGAAGAGCCAGAGAATGAAGTTAGCTATCTGCAGTATTAATGCCTGGATAGATAAGATATGTTTGTTTGTGCACCACTGAATGAAACTTCGCCATAGACTTCATATGCTTTCGGAGTGGAAAGCCATTGCGCCTGAGCAATTCTCTCCATGACTGGTTGCGAAAATGTTTAATCCTGTGGGCCTGTTTGAGATGATCCAGACATGCAGGTTTGGGGTTCTGTCAAAGGATGAAACAACTGCAGTCGTGGTTATATCAGTAGATGAAGGAAAACCAGAATTCCATGGGGTTTCCGATGCAAGATTGATGAGGTAGTTAAACTCCTCCGATGGCATGGTGAGATGAGGATGAGGCTACAGGCTGATTCCCTTGCTTTCTGTATCACTTGGAATCAGGTGTTGGGGGGTTGGTATATGAGTTCAGGTCGGTCCAATCCAACGATAGGGCGTCCACTGTCCAAGCTGTTGGGTCGGGGACGGGAAAGACAAAGGATGGGATTTCAGTATTCCCAATTGTCACAAACAGGCCCACCAATGGTTGGTCCCATCGGGTACAGATCTAAGCGAGAATGGAGGGATGGAGAGACCATTTCTTCTGTTCCAGTCGACTGTACTGTGACGAAGGGTCGGTCAGTGTGTTAAGGAGTCCCAGGATATGGTAAACTTGTATGGCTTGTTGATGACAATACCACTTCAGAAAGTCCCACACCATGATGCAAAGGTGTGGGGACTGGGGTCCTCCTTGTTGAAGATAAATCAACACTGTAGGATTGAGTTCCTCCTTGTTGTTTGAGATAAGTCCCACACCATGATGCAAAGGTCTAGGGGACTGGGTCCTCCTTGTTGATGAATATAAATCAGCACTGTAGGATTGAGTTCCCCCTTGTTGTTCGAGGTAAGTCCCACACCATAATGCAAAGGTCTGCGGACTGGGAACCTCCTTGTTGCTAGAGATAAATCACCACTGTAGGATTGAGTTAATCCTTGTTGTTGAGATAAGTCAGCAATGTAGAGTTGTCAGACAGAATGAGAACTCCCTTGCCATCTAAAAATTCTTGCCCCCAATGAAAGGCTTTCACAATGGCCGCCCTCTCCAGAATTACTGATATGAAGAAGTTGTTCCTGGGGAAAGCATACACCGCTGGCATCCCGAAATGATAGTAGTGGGCAGGCTCCCCAGCCTTTTGAACTTGCAACAGTACAGACTGTAATCTTCAGCAGGTGGACACGTAGATGCATACCTTCTGTGAGCCAAGCTCCCAATTCACCAATGGTGCCTCAACTGGGTGCAGATTTTGAGAGGATGGTCCAGTGGGCAAACATGAGGACTCCATTAGTGCAGAAAAAACAGCAGCAATGCAGTATAAGGGGACATAGAACCATGACGTCCACTGCCACATGGAGCAATCCCATGCATAGAATTCCTCAAAAGTAAGGTGCTACTATGGGTCGTTTCAATGCCCGATCCTGATGGAGACAAAATATGGCACCTGTGTATTGAAATCCATCCCTAGGCAACCCTTGAAAATCACACTCGCGAGCTCGCAATTTACGAATTGAAAAATGTCATTTGTGAGCTCAGAAAATAACAAGTAGGCTATCATATGGTGAAATTTTTCACAAAAAATCGGAATTTTCTATCTACTTTTTAAAAAATAATTCATTTACTGGCAATCAATTAAAAAGAGTTTTCAGTTTAGACATGAGTCGTGATTGCCGAGAACACAGAATTGGAACAATAATAATGTACTTAAACGTCTTGAATGCGTGTCATGCACTGGCGAGAGGCACGTATAGAGGCATATTCAGTGCATACATACCCACCCCTTTCGGTGTATTGTCAACTGCACATCTGTACCAAAGTAACTCAGTTCAGATCGGATTCAGAAGAGTCGATTGTGTCAGCAGCAAGCACCCTGTCCTGCTCAGACATTACGTGGATATCACATGCTGTGTGTCAGTTTCCGTGTGCTTTGTTTTAAGTTCATTCCTTTCTAGTTTGTGTTCACAGTGTCTTCTATTTGTCCACCACTTCACTGCTTATCCTGTGTTTGGATTATTATTATTTACAGTGATATTTAATATAACTATTTTAAAAAATTCTAAATAATTTGTACTTCACAGCTCCAGCAAAACATCACATGGGCAGACATAAGCACAAGCTTGCAGTGGCTGATTTATAGGTTAGGTAAAATGTTTTAATAAAAACTGCAATTATTATGATTAAAAAAAAGTAGAAAAACCAAAGTATTTATTATTATTCAAACAAAGACAAATCAGTTTTTTTGTTTACCTGAACCTATTATATATTTGATGTTGACAGTTGTTGTCACCCTGCCCCCCCCCCCCCCCTCATTCCCTACCATTGTTGGCAATCTTTTGGCTAGCGAGTTGTCATAACAAACGGTGAGTTACTCATGGCTACAATTTTCGAGGGTTGTACCTAAGTTAACGAATCATTGGGATGCTACTAGGCTGGATTTTTCCTTGTTGATGAGAAGTCCAGATTGGTAACAAGGGCTATCATGATTAGTTAGAGCCAACTTGCTGATGTTGCTGCAAGGTGTTGTCCAGGTAACTTGATGTTGTTGCCATAGAAAAGGTCCGGACATGTGCCATTACTCAATTCATCAGACACGGGAAGACCCAAGGGCCAACGTTGAGCCTAAACTGGGGTGCCCTGAATTGATAGATGATGTAGGCAGACTGCAGGAACGTCCTGGGAGCCTTATGAATAGAGACATGAAGGTATGCGCCATCTAAACCCACAGTGATGGCAAAGTGTCCCTCATGGATATGGTTCAAAATGTGCTGTGTTATTTCCATTAGGAACCAAGGGGAGTGGATAAATGGATTGAGGATGCTTAGGCTGATGACCAGATGCAGAGAGTCATTTGCCGTTGGGACCAAGAAAAAGGAGTGGAATGAACGATACAACCCTCTCGGTGCTATATCCGCATGTATGAAATTGTTGGAGCTTCGATAGGATGGCTTTCTGAGGTTTGTGTCCTACGAGTCCTTTGTTGATTCCCCATAATATCCCTGTATTGACGCTGCGGTTGGGGAAGGGATGGAAATGTGTCTCCTTTGGCTTGTTAATGTACTTCATCCATTGGAACATTAAACAGAAGGTGGAGGATAAAGACCATGCTCTTAGCTTGAGACAGACTCCCATGCATGCCCCAAGGTATGCTGAATAGAAGAAGAAAAGCTATGTTCCTTTGGTTGGAAGATAGCCAGAGAGAACAAATGTCCAACAACAAAGTCACAGTAATGATACTGCTCATTAACTGCATAGTGTCAACAAAGGCCATCTGATCCATACATATGAAGTGTGGCTGTGTCTTACAGAATGCAGCAAGATCACTGTCAATGCTGGGGTTCCAAATGAAAAACTGGTGGGAGTGCAAATGTTAGAACCACTGACGAACTGATGATGAATGTGGGCCAGAAAGTACAAAACTCTCCCAGACTGCGAATGTAACTAAAGTCAGAACTTTCCATTCGTCGTAAGATCAACAGATGCTGGAGCACTGGTGCATATTGTTGATGGAGTCGGAGAAGGAGGACAACACTCCAGAGGATGATAAAGGTCGTCATTGGAGGTTCTGAAGGCATAATCTTCCCATGACCTCGTGTTCAGTAGAATAGATGATGGTACTGGTAGAACAAGCATCATCTTGGTTGAGTGGAGTGAAGCTATGGTCTCCTATAACGTATGAGACTTACCTGGCTAAGAGGGATGAGGCCTGTTGCTCACTAAACTCATAGAACGCCTTGAATTAGAAACCGTGACTTCAAGACAGCTGCTGAGGAAAGCGGCTCTTTGCGAAGCGACATCTGTTGTGGCGTGAGGATATACTCGAGGTATCATGCCGAAAGAGTATCACAAGGTGGTATGAGTTAGGATGGTCCCTGCACATGACTGCAAAAGTCAAGTTCGATGTACAGGAAGCCTGGGCTGTTATTGATTCAGCTCATAATATTGATGTTGGCCCTTGGTGATCCTTAGTATATGGCCCAGGCTGGCTGCAATGGAAATAGGCCATCAGTGTGAGTAAGATATTGTTAGGATCATCTGTTGGGATGGGTTATGGTATATTTGATCCATGTAACCTGTCCATATGTCTGATGAATGAGAGGGAACTTGGCTGTTGTTAGCTCTGTCCCATTCTGCTGGAGGAATCAAGTTGGACCCTGAGGAGGCAAGGTAGTTGGTGTCCCCAAAACTGATTAGTCTTGTGGTGGTGATTTGGGTGCCGGAGCTGTTTTTGAGCATGGCAATGTCCAGCACTTCATGGCTAAATGGTAAGTTGAATTATCCCCCTTGTTCCCATATAGGTTCACACTCAGGACAAAATCAGCTTACAGACTGTTGACGCCTTTGGTCTGAGCTATATGTTGTTTGGGCTTTACCCGTAGTTCTAATCTGTAAGACAAAATAGAGCAAAATGGATAAAGCTGTAGCCATGCACCTTTCTCAGAATGCAATGTCCATGCAGAGCTAAATCATTAAAAGGGTGACCCATAAACTGGTAAGTTTAATAAAGCAAGGAAGCATACAGGTACCACCTGTTTATAAACCTGTGTGCCTACAAATGTGATGTTTTGAATACCGTGTGGGTGCATAGCTATACCAAATGATGGTTACCTGCAAAAAGTGATAGCAGACGATTTCAATTACAATGCTTACTGGTAGGCAAGGTCATGGATGGCCTGTACAGGTAGAATCATTGAAGCATAGTGTTCCAAGGCTAAAAATACCATGGTAAACGAACTCACCTTTATATACAAGAAAAGACAGAATTATTGATATGTAAGGAATTCTGCAGAGCATAAAGACATGCACCCATGTAAATAATGTAGCCCGTCTGAACCTAACTTGTGAAGTCACAAGGGCTACATGTGCGAGCGACTAAGTGTTCGATAAATGTGATTTAAAGTTTATGCATATAAACATGACTCAAGGGTCACCTACAGAAACATGCATGCATAGGAGGTGACCGAATAAACCATCTATAGAGCATTGACCTGTACCTGTCTGACCAGAATGGAAGAAATACTGAAAAGTACCACCAGAGTGCATACACTACACACAAAAAAACATTTACTTAAAAGGGAACTGAGGCACCATTATAGAGATGTACACAGTAGGTGTGACAAACTCCATTATGCTGCAATACTTGTAGGGAAAAGGTCCAGAGACCATCCTTACAACACATTAAACTTGCCGCCCGGATGCTACAAGAGCCTTGGATAGAAACTCCCCAATATGTCACTGTTTGTAAAGGAATTACACATATATAGGAGTTATATAAACACTAGAGACTTGCACGTATAAAAAAGTATAGCACAAAATGACTGTGAAGTCACTTAGGCTCCACATGCAACTACCTAAATGTGTGACGACGACAAAGTGTGGCAACTTGTAAAGGAAGAACTTTGTCATAATAGAAAGACAGAAAAAGTTGGAAATATAGATGCAGCATACTTTCCTTAGAAGTGAAAAACTCTTCCAACTTGTATCTTCACGTCGCTTCTGGCTTTTGCAAGGTCTCTCATGACAACAGCATGCTCCTTGGCATGAGCGGAAGTAATAACTGGGATATTCTTACACTGTGCTGCCAAGTCTTATATGTAAGGGGAGATCACTCTGCCCAACCGCCAAATAGGTCGGCGGACGACTTAGCTCCATTTACCTAAAAGTTGTATCTGGGAGGGCTGGATTTGTGAGGCAGTGGTAGTTCCCATAAGGTATTATGATTGGGTAATGTATTCAATGAAGAAATGCTGGCATAATGAACACAAATGGCTGAAGTATGACCCTGGTGAGGCTGTGATGTAGACTTTCTGCACTGAGTTAGGAGAAATATGAAAATGCATGGTGTACTTCTTTCAGTCTTTTTGGTGAAATTGTTTTATTGTTTTTAATTTATGTTAATGAATAATAAGTGTTGAATTAGAAACTGAACTGGCTTCTTTTTAGTTTTAGCAGGATCAGTGAACTTCAGGCAGGATCAGTAAGAATATTATTTTGATAATCCCATGGATCAGTGGAAAAAAATTCCTAATTTCAAGCCCAGCATACATTTAGCTATGCATTTTCCCCATTAAAATATGTCTTAATATTACTTTAATTTCCTAATAGAGAATGTACCCTACATGCTATAAACAACTGTTCATAAAAAATGTTATTCCTCTTTATGCCATGCTAAGGAACAAAAGAAGGACATGTGTTACAAGTGTGGCTACATTACTTAAGTTATCTTACACTAAAGTACATGTTAAAATATCAAAATCTGGTGTTTAAAATGTTAAACCATCTTGTAACTGGATCTTATTAGTCAGTCAAGAAATAAAATTAAGTAATATAAAATACTGCCAATGGAAGAATGCCTGATCCCCACAACTAACTTGGCTATTGCATCATTCATATAATTTTGCAATATCATGTTGTCCAGTGACTCTGACCTTTGATCAATCAATAGGAATCTGTCCCTCTCCAAATGTAATGCAACTATGAAGTTGATAAGATTGCCCAGATTAGCAATTATATGCTCACCATGTTAAATAGTCCTTTATGAAGGCACTGGTAGGGTATGGTCAAAATGCAGTTTTAAACTTAACAATGTGTTGAAAGCATTTATTCCCACATGTCTGTGACCTGGCATTTAGACCCAAGAATCTACAGTTTTCTGTATTACCAAAAGCGCAAGCCATCCATGAAGTTTGATCTAGAAATCTGCTCTAAAATAAAAGTTACTCTACAAAACCCATTTTTTTGGAGCCTCAATGACAATGACCTTTGACAGTGAAGGCTCCAAATACCTAGGCCATGTTACCAGGTCTACAAATAAATTTATTACGCAAAAACAATTTTTCTTATTTCAGTCACAGCAAATTTGATCTCTGACTGATTGACCACAAAAATGATAGGCTTCTTCCATGCCTGAAGTGACAGCATTAAAGGTCTCTTGATTAAATCTGGTAAATAGTGAGTTTTGCTCTACGGTGTTTACAAAATACCAAACTAAAGCTTCAATAAATGCAATTAGACCAAATCTATCAGTCAATAAATAATGCACCAGTAATCACTGCCTGCCCAAACTATCTGCAGACAGAAATATGCAAATATCAGTCTGCAAAACTGTGACCAGTTGCAATGTGTTTGCACCCTGATCTTGAGCAAGTGCTGACATCATTGTCCTTATGGTGTCATAATCCAAACTGCATAAAAATAGATTTTGGTCAAAATAGAAACAAATTATCTTACAACTGGACTGATATAAATTTTGCTTTAGTTTACAGTAAAAGGTGCAATTTGGCTTGCTTTATTTTATTATTAATTTAACATGCCCCTATCAATAATCAGAGCACTATCTTTAGCCCAAATTTTGGGGTGCCTCATTTCTGTTTCACTTCCTATTTTCATCATACCCTGGTGTGACTTTCCTTATAGTGATAAAAATCAAAGAGTACTGGATGACAAAAGCTAAATACAATAATAGATTCATGTTTATACAGTTTCTTCTATGTAGGATTTAAAATAAACAACAAAGACCCTAACTTGGAGATAACAGAATTAAGAGTTTGACAATGAGTTTCCACTATCAGCCAGTCAGAAATGAGCTTTCAAAAATAACACCATTTGTAATTGGCTGAACAATAATCCTAAGCCCATGAGTTTTGATTGAGTTTATACAATTAGCCAATCAGATAAAAGCTTTCAAGAACAATATCATTTGTAACTGGCTGGACCAAAAAGCTAAAGCTCTGAAGTTTTATGATTTCCAAGCCTGACCTGAGAGTACAATATGTGAAAGCAGATCTGTGTGGGTTTGAGCTGTTATACTAAAGTTAATAAGGTATGGAACAGAAGCATCACTGCATATACTCTTGGGAACAAATGCAACTGTGACATAAATTTCTTTGAGATACTACATTGTCTGTAAGGTTTTATACACTTATTATCACTATTTTTGGTGTATTTATTGTTATGGGTAACAATATTAATTAAAGTTTTAAAGTATATGTACCTAGAACTGGCAAACAGACTCTTAACACAAGTGTTATTTCTTAAAAGGGAAAACAAATAACGTGCAAGAGAATAATATATAGGTGGTTAAGAAGTACACAAAGATGAAATTATATCAAGTAATCTGGTGACAATAAAGATCTTGTTTACATACCTCCACCACCCAGTTCCAGAATGGATGTGTGATATATACAGAAACCAGACCACTGTCAACTGAACTGTACTGAAATAAAATCAATATAAAATTAAACAAATTTAGCTGTAATCCATTTTGCAAATTGGTAAAAAATGCTTAATCAACTTCACAAAACAAAATACAAAGTACCTGTAATCATAAAATAAATATTTCACGACTTTTCCAGCCACTTCTTTTTACCCCTATTTTTACATAAAACCATTTATGATTGTTTTTACAGCTACTTAAGCCGAATCCCTGCAGCATAACAATTATATCATTCAAAAGCCAGCTGCATCAATGCAGTATGAAAATATGTACACTGATTGCAACAATAGGTCATGACAATATAAACAGGGCCTTCCATTGAAGTTGGAGGATGAGTTGCCAAATAGGCAGGGGGTTTAAGGGCCTCCCCCTATGGGGTACTGGTTTGTTTTGTTTTGTTTTTTAAGTAGCTAGCCAGGTAAATCACCCGGTTCCCCTCTGATAAGGAAAGCCATAACAAATAATTGTCACATGACCAAAAATGCAACTACACTGGCTAGGAGGATATAAACTTCACACCGACAAGACATGGCGATCAGTTGAAAAAAAAATGAATCAACAATATCAATTCCTTCTGATGAGTTACAAAGGCAAAAAACAAACGTACAGCGAACGGGGGTGATCACTCCCACAGGGGTTCGTTACAAAGAAAATTAGGAGTATCCGTCCATGAATCTAGGGATGGGGGGGTCTAACCTGTAACAATATAACACCCACCCACCCCATCCCTTGATTCATGGACGGATACTCCTAATTTTCTTTGTAACGAACCCCTGTGATCACTCCAGCAGATAGGAGGGAACACAGGGGTTCGTTACAAATAAAATTAGGAGCCTAACCTGTAATAATATAACAGGTTAGGCTCCTAATTTTATTTGTAACGAACCCCTGTGGGAGGGAATGCCTCCACATCTTACCAGTCAGCAGCTTCTTAACAGTTTCAAATAACCCCTATAACATGTACACAAGAGCACATGCACAAGTTTCTTCACAATACTAAGGCTTTAATAAATTAAATTTTTTTTAGATTACTCATAGCAACGAAAATACCAAAATACTCCGATCTTAGCACATTAAATAATAGGGCAATCTTTATATAAACAGATCAGAGAGGAGGCAGGTGGGCATATTCCACCAATTACTAGGTCACCTGAGGAGCGAAAAAATGTAAAACAAGTATAACAATATTCTGATCGGTACTCAACAAAGACTTTATATTTTGATTCATGGTTTACCTTGTATTTATCGAAACCTTTTAGGATTTCTGTTGAAAGCACACGAAACGCCGACATGGTGATACTATATATAATTTATGTGAAATTCTATTTGATTGGTTGAGATTAACACGCTATTAGAAATTTTAACCAATAAAATCTAGTGTAACAATTTTCGTCAATGCACATGATAAATCATATCTTCACAGGTTTTGACACCCCAAAGTGTCATCGACCGTTCATTCATGTACAGTGCCGGCTCTCCATTATTTACTAACTAAATATATTCTGATATGGCGAGATATCAGCAGCAAAGGTAAACTATCAGATGGATTGGGAATTAATTTTTTGATTTAATATACATTTTCCTCATGAATGTGTGTGGACTCCATATGCTTCGGGGTATGGCTGATCAAAGGTAGCCTGGAAGTTGAACGCTGTATTATCGCGGTACTTAATGTTTTTACTGGTACATATTAAAACTGTTTTGCTATTGTTTCTTATTTATAATTTGTAAAGTTTGAATGACTTTCCCTCCTTCTATTCCTATAAAAATTCATTGTCAAACGAAGCGCTTAAATGTAAATAAAACAGCATACGGTGGCTGACCCAGATTAACGTACCATGGGGGAACAACTCTATATTATCGCGGTATTTGCCCAACTTACGTATGGTAGCACGCAGGTATTATAATAAAAATAAAATACGACTTACCTATGAGGAGAAAGGTCCATGCTTGTACTGGTTTAGTATTTCCACTGTTACGTATATGTAATTTAATTACTTGTGTGTTTTAATTTTTTTATTTTATTTTTATTTCATTACATGTTGTTGTAATGATAACTTTATTCATTGGATTTGACATTTTTCCGGAAAATTCAGTTCAGTTCTGTTTTGACCTGGTAAATAACCAGTATTGCTACATTGTATTTGTCCATGGCGTATGTGACAGCCGACCTGTGGTGTTACTATGCCATTCGAACTAAGTGACCGTGTGACCCCATCATGTGATCTAAAATTGTGGGTTAAAAGTGATGTTTCGTAGTTTTTTTTCTAGTACGTTGTAAATCATACCTTTGGGCTCAAAGGTATTATCTTGTTGTTGCCAGTTTGAATTGAGTTTTTATTTAAAGTAATTTATTTTCCCTGGAGACTTTATCAAGTGTTCATCATAATTCTTGGACAAAGACATTTACTGAAAATTATTTGGAATTCTAAAGCCGGAATATTATTTTTAGTGATTCAACAAGGAACTGTTGACACAACAACACAAAACAGGTTATAGAAGACATCATCGCCTTCCATCTTGGAACTTCATCAGGATTCAAACTTTGATTCAATTAGAACTTTTTAGTGATAGGACTTATATTTTTCAATTCTAGGATTAATTTTTGGATTAGAATCACAAACCGTAAGTCCTTTTTCATATATTTACCTTGTTTTCTAGGGAAATAAATTAGCATGTTGGCTTCACTCTTTTCTTTGTTACTTTGTACGAGCCTAGATACGTAATACCACAGTAAACAAAAGGATCCAATGATAAAATCAAACACACAAATGTAATTCAAGTGTAAATCCATGCAGAATCCATGAATAACAACATTACAAATTAAAAGCAACTATTATTTAACTTTATATGAATTTTAAATATAATGTGGTCAAAGAAATGTAAATATATAACTACTATTATTAATAGTATTATTATTATTATTATTAAAATATTACTGATTTAAAGAAAGTTTAACTGTTGTTATATTCTTATTTACGTACGAAAAGTATGATCATAAGCAACATTTTGTACATTTTGGTCCATATTGGCTACCATGAAATTAAATTGAAACCATGACCTTGTAAGGACATGTATGTCACCATCAATATATGACCTATAATCATCAAACATCAGACGGTACACTGAATATATTTCGTAGACAAAGCCAATGCAGGTATAGCAAGTTCAAATGGAATTTTTTATATGATGATCATCATAATTGCATGCGCTTTACAAGCGCGTGATGTTCATTCTTTTTTCATCGTAAACTTGTAAAAAAAATGTTGACATTTTAAAGGAAATTGTGCTGTAAGATATATGTGTCCTTACTGGCTATAGCTTAACATCTGTAAACAACCACTAGATGGCATGTGTCCAAAATTAATTGGAAAATCCTGTTTGCCACGATAATATAGAGCCCGCGATAATACAGCGTTGGAGTATACAGTATAGTAACTTAAGATTGTAAAGTGTGGTAGACCAACAAATAGGTCTCCGCTTTTTTGTTTTTGTGTGTCAGAAAAAAAAGCGGAGACCTACTTGTTTGTCTAGAAGGATGGTAGCTTCGTACGATATCTCGGGTTCTTAGGTATCACATTATTCAAATTTTTCGCTAATTTTGTTGCATAGAACCATCTATTGTGTGCTTATCTTATGTACTGAATGAGCATAAGTTACTAGTTCTGCATTACTAGTTTTATTTCAGGAAAATGTAGTAACTGCTGGCGAGTACACTATTTTAAAAAGGCGCCCATGAATTTCACTTTTTAAAACATGGGCGTACCCCACGGTCTCACAAAACACCCAAGGAGACCCAATGACACCTCAACTACACCCCAATATTACATATATTTGCACGAAAACCCTCAAAAACGTATCAAGAAGTGAAAAAGAAAGAAGCAAACACACACATGGACATTGATACTATCAATGATTGATAGTATTGATTGATGGCCCTATTTCTGATAACCTACGGAAAAATAACTTGTGCATCAAATCTCTTTCATTTTATAATATTTTTAAAACAATTTCCTCATTAAATGTCAATGCACCATACTTCCCTCATTTATTTTGTTATAAACTGTTTATATACAAATTTTCATTTCAAATCGTGAATGAAAATATTTTGACAGAAATGTTTAGAAAACATGTCAGATGATTGTTGGAAACTGCAAGGGAGTGATTTTCCTTGATTTTAATTAACTGTGTAGGAAAATCGCTCAGTAATTCCCTAAATTTTACTTCATTGTCAAGAAAAATCGCTGTGTAGGTTATTTGATGTATCGAATGTAATTTGTCGAAACTGTTTGAATTATTAGGTCTGTAAGGGTGCAAATTTCTGTCGATCTATAAAGAGCACATTAATTTGGGCAGGTGAACGATTAATTAGATTTATGGGGACTGGTGCGTGTTAAATCGCCATACTGCAAGGATTTTTACTGGCTGTGTCGTGAGAGATAGTGATTCTTAATTAAGCATTCGTTTATTTAACAGTCAGACAGACTGGAAGGAAAGGGTTAACTTCGATCTATATATAAAAAATGTCAGATTTGAAATTTTCCAGAATCAGTTGTTTGGAAATCTGGAGTTCAGGTGGACCGCAATTTTGGCGCCTAGTTATAAAAGTCGGGAGATATATTTAATCCGGATTGGGTACGCTAGGTGAGGGGTGTGGTTCCCACATGAAATTTCTTGGTTTTAATATGTCCCATCGCAAAATTTAGTCAGTCTGCGTTTTTCTGCAAGAGAAAAAACAAATGTGGGAGACTCCGAGTTTGAATTTAGAAGAAATTCACTTGTAAAATAATTATCCAAGCGACCAGATGTCTGGAAAGTCGATGGACACAATTCTGGCGGTAGAAGCGACCAAAGCTTGAAAGCACAAGGTATTTGTGCCAATCTCATGTAATCCGTTGATACCAATATAACGATTTGCTTGATTTATTTGCTTATATTTGCATGAATTTATTTGTTTAAATTAGTAGATCAATTTTCTTGGTATGAGTACAACTGTGTTGAGTTCATCTATCTGAATCCGTACAATGATCTTCTTTCCCTAAGTTTGACGAATTGTTTGAATGTGTCGTCTTGATTGTTATAGGAAAATAGGTATTCTAAGAATTTTATGCCTTACCTTAGTTGATGTGAGTTACAAGAATCCGTGTGAATTCACCGACCTTAGATGATTTCACGTATGATAAAGACTTGAGTGCGTATTGATTGAAATTAACGTTGTTAAACCATGAAGTGAGATTTCATATATGCTAAAGACTTGAATGTGTGTATTTGCTAGAAATAATGTAGTTAAGCAATGTAATGAATTTCATTCATTCATTTGTGTGATTGAGACAAGAACGGAACTGTTACGTCTCGTGTGATGATAATGTGAGTCAGGTTGAAATAGCCGTTAGGAAGTACATTAATCTTATGAAACTAGGTTTGTTTATGGTCTGCCATGTTTAGCTTGACCAGATAGCCTTTGGTATCTGTTTGAATTCTGATAGGACGATATCTGACATAACGAGAGGGGAGTAATGATCTATTCCAGTAGGATATCTGACAGGAAATTTAGGTTGCTTCTCTGTTTATTTTGGAAGGAGAAATAGCTCCATGGACGTAACCATGTACCTACTTATCCAAGTACCTACGTATCACGTACTTATGTATCCACCTACCAACACAAAGTTCAAGGGCCGAAAGAGGCGAGACAGTACAGAGTTTGGAGAAGGGAAACATGGGTAGGACCAAGAAGAACAGCCACAGTGAAGTTGGAATGAACCGGAAATAAGCAGGTTATGAAGTTGTACAAGGCAATGACTTCGATTGTTCACTCAATTCTATGATGAACCAATTCTATCATTTAAAACAGATCGGCTATTTATATAAGTATATTTGTGTTTGAAATTCGGTGAATGATTTATTTAAAAAAGAAGTGAATCTTCCTAATATAATGCATTATCACAGTTGTTTATGTAATTGATTAAATTGTTATTTTTCATGTACGGGGGCTCGTGTCATTCTGTTTTATATATCTGCTCAGATCTCTGTCTATTCCACCTAAAAGTTTCACACTTTATATTAATATTTACTCGATCCGGGCAATAACACCGAAGGCGATCACCCTCTAGATAACGATAACCCAATAAAGCGGACACCTTGTAAGAAGGTACAATCCGTCAATCAATCACCACCAACGACCAACACCCAACAAGATCATTTAATAATTGGTACAGTCACATAGACAATTTCTTATCAACAGTAACTCACAAACCACCACGTCGTTTAATTCAAATACACTTAAATCAACTCATATGTTCTATTGAAAGTTTATCTAATGATGTCACATCGGTTAAAGAATCTAATGTATAATAAGTACATAATACGTCTTCTTTCCATTAATCGAGTATAAATATTGGATAAATATTCATGTGTATACTGTTAAAGGAAAAAAAAGGACTGTTTTGCTTATACTTTAATTTGTATTATAATTTTATAACAGATTTTATCTTGTTGAGAACCAAGAATGTTCTAGAATGGAAAATTCCATTAAGTCATATTATTTCCAGAAACTGCTAATTGTGACCTAGGTCAGATAGAGGGCTTTATAATTTTGTTTACCTGAGAAATTAGTCATTCGTGCTTTAACATCATTATTCTGAATTTGTCTTATTGTTGCGTTCAGTATATAAATTGGGCTGGAATTATTTATTTAAACTAATATTCTCTGGAATTAACAAAGCTTTCTATATATATATATATATATATATATATATATATATATATATATATATATATATATATATATATATCAGTGTTTTATCTACCCATGTGTCAGATACGCAGACTTTTCCGATTTGACACACAAAAATCGTTGCCAGTATGTAAATTGATGCATCCCAATGTTATGTTCTGCTGATTAACAAAACATGAAGGTTCAGTCTAAAAATCATTGATGGTACTTAAATTGATGCACCTCAATATTATGTGTTGCTGATTAACACAAAATTAAGGTTTGGTCTAACTACTTAATGGCTAGATTACAGCACTCCCAAACAGGGAAAATACGCTCACATCAGTTTCTTATGCTAATGTTATCATAATACATAGGGTTACAACTGAGTGTTGAGCCTGGAGCTGACCTTATAAGACCTGTAACTGTCACATCATTTGTAGCAACAGGATGTTAGAACTGTATAATCACCCTACCCAAGAAAGAGGCGGAAAATAAACACGTGATTTTAAAGTGATTCTCACGATAAACTATTATTTTATGCGCACCTTTGTCATGCAGCGAAGCAACAATTTCCAATTGCTCAATTGTATGCCTTGCGTTGTTAGAAGATACTGTCAGCATTCGACTGAAAATGGCGTCCAAGGCAAAAAAAATTAAAATAGATCCGAAACAAACAAAATTATCCTTTGGACCGCGTTTATGATTGAAAACACAGCTGGCTACATTTTCAAAAAGAAGTGGAGTGAAGAATGTGACAGGGAAGATGCCTTTATGTTTTGCCATATATGTACAGAGGCTAAAAAAAGCCTCCATGACCAAATGTGCAAAAAACAATAACTTTCAGAAAAGTACACTGGCAAGGAATGCTAGGTTGCCAGATCTCAAACTGTTGATTGAAGGTCCACAACACCAGGCAGATTTGAATGCAGGTTTACAAAAACATTCTTCCAAACAAGACATGGCAGTGAAAGTGCTACTTAAGTGTGTACACTGGCTGAGTGTAGAAGACATCCCTTTTTTAAAATACAAATCTCTTCTTAATTTAATACACGACTTAACAGCTGAAGAAATTGATGCCATTAGCACTTAGAAGAATTCTGCCAATCAGTATGACTCAGCTACTACCTGTTCAGAGTTACTGGAATCAAATGTTGTTGAGGATAGTCTTATATGTGACCTGCAAGATTGGTCATTTGTGACAGCAATGGCAGATTAAAGCACTGACATAGACACCAATAAACGCCTTGTCATATATGCTTAGATTATTTTTGATGACATGAAACCATCAAAAAGATTTTTAACAAATATAGAATGTTCAAATACTTCTGGCAAGGGAATTGCCTTATTGGCTTTAGTCTAACTAATATTTTGGTTGTGTATTTAAACAATACAATTATTTTTTAAAAACTACTGAAAACTGATCATCGGCGTGAATAAAACTCATAGGTTTTGGATATTGACTCACTGTTTTTTGCCTTGATGAGTCAAATGACTAACATGAAGCCATTTGTAGATAAAACACTGATATATATATATATATATATATATATATATATATATATATAGTATATATATATATATATATATATATATATATATAAATTTTCCTTCGGATGGATATTTTATGCTGTATGTTGAAATATAAAATTTATTCCTTATGCTAAGATGTATTTACTTAAATGAATACAATTACTGGTGTTCTACATGTTATATTCTTCCTGTCAGTGTATGAATTAGTCTGTCTCAATAGCGGATCGAGATGACATGCTGAAAATATGACACATGTTGAGCAAAGATGATGCCGTTACTGGACTGAAAATCCTTTGAAAACTGAATTATTTAAAAAGGTTTTTAATGCTTTAGCTACGACTGCCACATCTAAACGTCACCTGTAAATAGCTCATGAACCCCACTGATGCATACATGCAGTGTTGATAAGCCTCGTTCACTACCCCATTGTTGCATATGTGCGTATAGTTCAGCAGTACTCGAAACCCCAGTGTTGCATCTATGCAGACGTGACCGCTATGTTAACTGAATGTTGATTGGTTGAAAGTACAGAAGTTTACATAATTTTGATTATCATAACCAATGAGAGGACTGTTTACTCAACATTTTGATACAAGTTTGAAAGCTGAGAGGCTAAATTTAGACACACTGGAAAGGTTTTCCTGCAATTTACGAAACACGTGTAGTTGAGATAAACAAAGATGGATTCCGATTCAGATATGAGTGACTTTGAAGGGTTCAGTGCAAGTGATATCGAAGAGTTTAATGGATCATTCTTAGAAAATGGATCAGATATTGATGTTAGTCCCGTTTTAACACCAGATTAAGTGATTTTGAATCGGATGACGAGGAGGACATAGTCCCACTTGCACAGTGACCTCGCCGTGTTTGAGATCAATGATAGTAATGTAGATGTCGTGGCTTGTAGGTATAGTCTGAATCCAGTTACAAAGGGTATTTTTCTGTATTAATACTGTCACTTTGTATCAAAAGCAGCATTTTTTTAAACACAACTAAAAATTTGCCTTCACTCCTCTATTTTGCAGCTGTAGGTATCGGTCTTATTTGGATCATGGTTGATTGCGACCATGCTTATTTGGCGTAAATTATGGGCTGATTAATCCCAAATTACAGACTGATTAAAAGAAGAAAGAAAAATGATGAAACACACATACCTGGTCTATTTTAGAAGTTAATGTTTTCGCAAGCATAGGAAGAGAATATAAAAGGTAGATTTTCATCATTTTAAATTTGCATCAAATAGCAAGTTTCTAGCTGAAATCAGAAAAAAGATATGAGCTATCACATTTACATTTATTTTTACCAAATAACTTGGCAAAGTTTCAATAAAAAAATATACAATTAACTTAATTAAATCAGGCCATTATCAACACTATCAAACAGTAACGCATATTTATTGATTATTGAGTTCTTTAGCTTTGCATTATATTCACAAAACAAATTGCAGAAAGAGTTATTGATGAGTAAAACAATAGTATAACGTATCAAAGAGTTGTCCAAAACAGTACAAACCAAAATCCGATTTTTATTCGTCCTGTCCTTTTTGCACAAAGGCACTTCTTATAGAACTTACAAGAGCTTTCTGGAGCATATTGCTGCAGAGCTAGTTAGAGATGTTGAGTTCGTGAAAGCAAGAGTGCTTGAAATGATGGAATTTGAAAGTAATGATGAGAAGGGCATGACCAAGCCAATAGAGCCTGTATTCCCCTAAGCTACACACTGTCTTTGGACTAGACATTCTGAAGGATAATGTCAGGCGCTACCTTCAAAATAAAATTGGGGTAGAATAGGGTTAATGTGATATAATGACCCAAATATTTGGTCCTGGTGGCGTCACAGACGCAAATACTAAAATAGATTTTGAAAGCCGATCAGAACATCTGGAAACAAGCATCAATGAACAGCATCTGACATTTTCACCATACTTTACAAACAACTTGAAACCAAGACTACAGAAATATTTTTTTGAACCTAGCCACAAAAAATACTGAACGCGTGAATTGTACTAATGACAATGCAGAGTCACTCAATAACATTCTAAAATTCTGTCTATTGGAAACCACAACACGCGCACGACCTAATACATAAATTTTTCAGAGTGACACAGCTCCATGTCTTGGATTACAGAAGCACTCTTCACGACAGCAGGAATCACCAATCAACACAAAAAGAACACATTTACCGCATACATGAGAGTGTCTGGAGGTGCAAATCCAAAAAGCAAAAGACAGATTTTCACAAACTTCCTGAAGGACATTAAACGTCCACAGAAATCAGAGTACATAAAATCAGAAGATGGAAAATATGCCGTAATTAATAAGGCTGAAGAAACTGCACAAAAACCTGGTCACAGGGTTCCCACGCTACTGGGAGATCGGGAGAAAGTCAGGAGAAATGATAATTTTTTTCCTGACCGTGAAAAGTCCTTGAATTTCACAAATATTGATGAAAGTCAGGAAAAACCTGGGAATTTTCCTCCACCACTTGACGCCTGAAATAATCACATACAACAACATTAAAAAGGAGTTTGTTGTTGATATCATGTGACTACTGAACTTCCAATGTCGTCGTTGGAGATTTGTGAAGTTATGTGACTAGTAATGCAAGTGGTGAGTACCGGTTCAGGTTTCAGCTATGCCATAGTTTCGTCTAGAATGTCAGCAGATTAAAGACATAACGATTATAATACTTGCCATTTCTGAGAAAAAAAATCATTTTCCTGTCAATTTCATGCAGGTATAAGTCAATATAACATAACTTTAAATTTTCTAGGCCCGCAGGTAAGCAACTATCATATGTCACTACCGCACAGTGGCAGCTCCTTCCAAAATTTTGGTATGCAATTGCAATGATCCCACACCCCAACCTAAATGTCCCAATATGAAAAATGCTGTGGGAATATTGGGAGGAAACCTGGTTTAGAAAATGGACTGCAATTCGTTTTGAGCCAAATATGTAGTACAAATTGTTGAATCTCGGAGCTGAAATGAGAAATTGTCGTCCCTTGTATTATATATTAAAAAACGATACGAGCCCCTTTATCAATACAGGTTTGGGGACTGGTTTAACGAATTGCAAGAAGACAAGTTGATTTTACAGAAAATTCAGTCCATGTTTATACAACAGTATATAATTTTGAAGGTCTTTTGTCAAAATTTAAATCAACCCTTTTTGAAAATATTTTTTAAATGATGGATTTTTATCCAGATCGTCTTAAGGAGATTAGATTGTTTAAATATCTTGTTTGGGATTTTATTGGCACAGATAAATTCAGGGTTAAACTCTTTTCATTGCAAGACAAGATTCTAATTATTTGAATTTATTGTTTTTTTTAATACTGTAATAGGAAATGTTTACTTTTGATGAGATGCTTATATATTGCTAAAGAATTCTTTAGAATTAAAGGTTTGAAAAGAAACAAAACTAATTTATGTTCATTATGTTGTTCCCACATAGCAACATAATGCAGGTCAGCAAAATAAAGTTAGAATTTTTATTCTGTACATTGAAATGACTTTACATGCCAATTTATAGGAATATAATCAAACTTGTTTTTTGTGATACATTTTGTGGTTTTATACATTATCATCTTTTCTGACTTAGATGGTTTGGAGTCTTGAAAGAGAAACATCTTTAGATTTAGAAAATGCATGTTTTATAATCTAAAATGTTCTTTAATTCTATTCAGTAATGGTCATATGTGAACCTTGAAAAAATTTATTTCATCCTGGAAATGACCTGGAAATTTATCTCTAAAAAAGCGTGGGAACCATGTGGTCAGAAAAGAAGGCCTGTCAATAAGAGGGCAAATAAAAGCTAAACACTTAAAAACAAATGAATAATAATTTTTTTTATGAGATATGTTAATAATTGACAAAATAAAGGAAAGGATGAATAATTATGATACATAATTAAAAGATGAAAAATATGTTGCAGTTCTAGTATGATAGGGAGTATCATTCTTTTTAACAAATCAATACAACTCTGTTGAAAAGATATACTAGCTATAGTATACAAGTAAGGTGTAAGAAACACAAAGGTATTTAATGGCTTGTGTCATTCATACCTTGTTAAGGACCTAAGTTATCAAATACTATCATTAATCAAAGGAATGGAATGCCAGCTTTGAAGGAAAAATTTATAATATGTAAAAGAAAAAGTCATACTCTTTTGTTTGTATAGGTCATCAATATATTAAGTACCACAGATAAATGATTTAAATAAATTTATATACTTAATATACATGTGAAGATTGAATTTTTAATGAAGTTTTGTAAAATGCATTTTTTCTGGTTTAATTTGTATCATTTTAATAAAGATTGTGATTGCTATGTAAATACAGCAATACATCTAATTCTTTGTTGAAGCATTTGAAACATTTTTGTATTCTTTTTATTACATAGTACTAATCATAAAATATATATTGTGTTTTGGAAAGTTAAATCTTATTAAGAATTTATATGTATCTGTAATCATAATATTGATTTATTGTAAAGAAGATTACGCTACTAACTTCATGCTCAATAATAATTAATTTAGAAATAAAATACCTTTGAAGCTACAGAACATATAATATTGGTATTTAAAGTCAAACATTTAAAAATTTGCAATTGAAATATTGAAATTAGTATGATTTTTTTGCTAATCGTTAACTTATTTGATATTTATTTATTTACATTATGTTCTAAAAATAAAGAAATTCTAGAACTGTATGAAGTTGGTAAGCTTGAAGAAATATAATCATTTTATATGTATTTTTATATCTAAAATGTATGAATATACAAGCCACATTTGTGCTACTCAGCAAGTTCAACTCAGAAATTCAGAAATAAATAAATGTTTAAGAGAGGAAGACTGACAGACAGAATAAAAAAAGATAATCATTACTGTTACCTGTATCGCAAATGTGATGCTGCCATTTCCCGCGTCTGTTACAAGACAAAGCAAGTTGGCAAGGCCTGACATGCCTATGGCATTTTGCACAAGGATTAAATGCCATTGTTACAATTAACACAATTAACACAGTTCAGTTCTTATTACACCAAAGTATATCCAATCGGAATGTCATAATATATACTGTATTTACTATAAATTAATCCTAACTTTACACACAAGTATACCAAACACCTTTACTAAAGCTTAAGATAAAAATTGGCATGTAATTAAAATTTTCAGCTCTTTTATACAAATTTACAGTGTGTGGTACACTTCATTTTCATACCTTTTTCTTTTTATTCAGGTAAGTGTGCATTGATTAACTTGATAAAAGTGACTTTAATTATAATTAACTGTGTACATCTTTTTTCGACAATCTGGAGGTTTGTTTTGATCCTTTAATTGCAGACATCAATTAGTGTGATTAGCAGGAATGACCATTTGCAGTGTGCTTATTATTGTGTGCGGTGAATTTGATTTCTTTTCATTCAAATTATTGTGCGTTCATCAACTTTATAAAAGTGACTTTAATTATAATTAGCTGTTGACATCTTTTTCAGCAACTTAGCGATGTGATGGTATCTTCTTTAATTGAAGACATCAATGGATAATCGTGTGATTAGTGGAAATTATCATTAGCAATGTGCTGATTATTGTTTTAAAAATGTGTGAATTTGGGGTAGAATTGTCACATGGCTGGAGTTGAAATGTCTTGGGGTCAAAATGCCTTGCTCCCCTGTGGTGTTGCTACTTATTGATAAATGTTGATAAATATTCACGTTACTGTACACGAACACACTTCGTCAAAACAGGAGCTATTTCCCTTGGCAACTGTTGACCTCACTACTTTTCCTGTTTCACAGACAATTGCTAAATATTGACACTTTTTGTTGGTTTGTTTTTGTTGTTGTTAAAATTTAAAGTAGGTATTTTGTAAAGTCTTAATGTGTTCTTGGAGAGTCTTAGGGAGTTTAGTGAGACCGCATACCCCTTGTTTTCATATAAAATCTAAGTCTTCTTAAAATCTATATCTAACCAGTCAGTTAACCATTTTGTCGCTTGATAATGTCTGTTGATTTTATGCAGGAGTCAGATCACATGATTACCATATAAAGAAATGAGATATCTGTTGTAGTGGATAATAGTCAACATATGAAGGCTGTTAATGTTGTTTTCTGGTGGCTTTCACAGTTGACATGTGTTGACTTAAAAACTGTACATGATTTATCTGTTGCTTTCACATGAGGTCACAAAACGTGTGCACTTAGATATCTACCATTTTGATTCACAAGCCACACAAACCATCACCTAACAACACTGTTCTTCCTTCCTAATTATGAAAGCACATCTCATTTCTTTGCATAAGGATATCCTAATACATCACATTTTGTTGTGCATGTCAACTGCACCAAATTCATGACTTTTCCACTTTTTTCTTTAAATAAAACATTTAAATTTCAAGCATCTTTGTTATTCTTTTATAAACTTACAGATCCATTAATAAACAGACACATAAACAAATGGATACACAAACAAAAAGAAACATTTAATTATTTTCTATTTTCATGGGCTGAAATCAATCATTTGGTTATTGTGCAAGTTGAAAAAGTCAATCATTAATATATAAGTTCGTATTTCTAAAAGCATTTCAAGAATACTTTGTTTTGACATTTGACACAAAGTCAAAACAAAGTATTGCTTTCATTCAGTATCGTCCTCCATCCATCATCAACCGCCACAATATTTGTACTAACTTAAAACTGGTTTGTCAGTTCTCTTTGGTACAATCACTTTCTTTGACGAAAAGTATTTTTACATAAAAGTTGTGGCATAATACACATGGCCATGCTTTGAAATTTTAATTCCATAACTGATATTGAATCCCAAAGATCGTTGTCCAGAAATACTCATTCAGGACGACAATCCTGGGACGTCATACAAAATAATTTTTAAAACAAATCACAATATTGACTGTTTGTCAGAAATAACTGCAGTTCAGTTTGATAGTAAGGTTATGTATATTTAATTTAATTGTTTGTTCTATTTTAATTTTTTAATTATTACATGCTATTGTAATGTAACATTGTACATTCGACTTGACCTTGTCCAAAATTGAGTTCATTTCTGCTTGACCCAAGTTGACTTTTTTATTTTATTCATTGTAAGCAACTAATACATAGCTAAACTATTCTCTCAGTGTATGGGCTTAATATCAGGATCATTATTAATGGAAGAGGTAAATATGTTTATTTGGGTCAAAGTTTTGGAGTTTCCTAAGTGAATTATACGTAATCCAGGTTGTTGTTTTATAAACATCAGGATCATTCTAGAAAGTTATTTTCCATTAGGTAATGTCTTTTTTTTTTTTTGAAAATGCTAATTGTGACCTGAGGTCAAGTAGAGAACTATATAATCTTGTGATTGTGAGAACTTGGTCATTTGTGCTTTAAAATCTAGCACTTTCAAGTTGTATTGTGTCCTGATGGGATGAATTTTATTTCTTCAAATTATTGAATTCAGGTGATTATGGAAACACAAAAGTGCTCTGATAAAATTTTGGATAAAAACATTCACTGGAATTTATACTGAATTCAAACCTGGAATTATATTTTTGTGATTCAACAAAAAGACTTGACACATCAACACTCTATAAGCTATAACAGACACGTCATCACCTTCAGCTTTTGGATTTCTTTGGGACTTGTACTGAGTTTTATTCAGGACTTCAGATTACTAGGACTTGTATGTGTAATTCTTGGATTATTTTGGGATTTAATTCGCAATACCATAAGTTCTTTTTTCTCATTTTCACTTTGAATTCTAGGGAAATAAATTATTTGTTAAATTTTACAAAGCTTGTTGTCTTTCACTCTTTTCTGTTACTTATTTTAAGAGCATAGACTCATAACAGTAATATGCATGATTGTGGTTCAGCTTCACTATTCTGTCTTTTGATACAAGCCATGTAACTTCCAGCATTATTTTGTCTTTCATGCTATAGGGGCACTTGATTTCAAATTTAATCTATGCATCATTTTGACGAAGTAAATATCCCTCATTGATGATTAAATCAGATTTTTATCTTGAATATATGTGATGTTCACAAAGGTTCATTAGGGAAGCAAAATGATGGAGCAAAGTGCACACACATTGCATTGTGAGTATTTGCATACACAATCATAATGAATGTGAAAACAACCAATTACTTTTCATCATAACACCTGGTTTTGTTTAAACAGTCTGTGGTCGACATGTACGTTCATGCTCATGTTGGTGTGCCCATTCTCACCAACCAACCCATATCACAAATGGCTACATACGCATTGTTTTAATTCTCTCAGATAAGTAAATTTCTAGTGTTGAGGGTACAGATGACAGAATGAGAGCTATTGAAGTAGCATGCAGTTGTTAAATTGATTTACAATTTGTACATCATATACATAAAGATCCTAACATTAGGACAAGTATTTGCCATGGTAAAAATATTTTTTTCAGTATTACCATGATATCAGAGTAATGCCCCTTGCATAACCTGGAGTCTACATGGTGTCTGTTTATCATTCGTTTTCCACTATCATCTGATTTAAACTGGTAATTAAATGTATATTAATATAGAGCGAGGAACATTAAATTGACATGTGATATCTTGAAGGTCAGTATCATTATTACTTATTCACCGATAGCTAAGTTTAAGACCTGCGATACCATAGAACTTCAGTATACACATATGATTTGTAGGTAAAATGTAAGCAATGATACCAGCTACTGTAGCTGATGTGCACGGGTAGAAGTTTCTATTTTGGTGAAACCTAGGAGGTTTTTATAGTCTGCCTATTGTCCATGCAACTATAATGTTGTCAGTAATAAGGTCTAAAAGGCAGATATTGAATTTTGTTTAACTGAATGTTTTGGAATCATAATGACAGTAACAATATGGAGCATATAATATGATAGTTCTTTCCGTGCATTGCAAAATGATTATAGCATCTATTTCTCACTCCGTTTTCACATCAGCAGTTTGAAATAAGCTGAAATTACAGAATTTGTTTTGACAAGAATGATTTAAACATAATTCATATTGACAGTGAGTGCAACATCATTCAATACATGCTGAAACAGACTGGTCTGTGTATATTAATCGGCCATGTATGTCCCGAGTTCTGAAAGAGTCTGTATTTTATACTGCAAAGAAGTGCAAGGGTAGCAACAGTAGCAACAGCATTATGACGGAATAGTAAAGCAGATCGCCTCCTTAATAAACAAATCATTTCTTCCACAGGTCATCACAGCATCAAAAAAGTTTATGTAAACAGTCCACCCTGTTGTAGCATACATGTATTTCATGAGATGTGTTACACTCTATCGATTTGAACAGTGTTTAAATACTTTGTGCATGAAACGAATCAGTTACTTTCAGTTACAATTAATGACACTACTTGTAATGTAAAAATTTATTGAGCTACAGGCATGGATATCATACACACTGATCTTAATTTTGGACAAGGTCAGGTACTAAATACAAATGTATATAAATATAATCATTAAGAAAAGCCAACAAATAATACAAATTAAATATACATAACAATTGATCTTTAAAAAAGATCATTCTGGGGGATTACTCAAATATTCACACACATATCACCCTTGTTCTTGTAAAAACTGTTTAAAAAGCAGGCATGGATGAGCATACATGTATATGGTTGTTTACTTCATTTTTATGCTTTATGAGAAGAAGTTGATGTTTATTACTGCTAAACATGTTGTGGAAAATCCCATATGTCATTGTATGTCAAATATGAGCAGTTCAGCTTTCATCCATGAATATATTTCAGATGAAGGCTTGTCAACTTTGTAAAATATGAAAGCAGAAAAAATACCAAGTGTAATGAGATTGCCATTTTGAGAAAATCATTAATCATGATCACCATTGCCCTCTAGTAGTGGTGACTGTTGATAATAATACAAACCTAAATTATGAAAAGTACAAATAAATTATTATAGGGAGGGAAATGTCAAAGAGGAATTATTCAATTATTAATGTAATACATTGCAAGACATGAATACATTTTGCACTGAGAAATATCGGGTGTTGTCTTTAAGGTTTTATTAAAACGAAAACTTAAGCATAGCAACAGAAAATTGCAAACAAACATTTACATTTGCTAGTAGATCACATAGTAAGTTTTGAAAGCTTATGGTCTGGTCTATTGTAGGCATAGTGGCGATGTTAGGTTTGAGTTGATATGTAAGTTGGAACTAAAATTTAATAAGATAATGATTAGGTACTAAACACTGGAATGCAAACAGTGCCTTACATTTTTAGAACCATGTTGCCATTATTGTGCTAATGTGTAATATATTCATACATAACAAGAACCTACATAGGTTCAAAGTAAATTATTTTCTAATTACTTTGGAATTGTAGTTAACTGTGGAAAGAAAGTTTTTGTGGGGTTTTGGGGTGGGGGTTGTACCTTGCCTAGGGCAAGTGGCTTTATAAAAATCATTTGTACGGACACATATTGCACTTGTCTCAAAGGGACATATCTTTTGCTCTAAAGTGTATGCTGTTTTCAAGTAACATTTATGTCTGACTTTGCTTATATTTTGATTCTGGTTTGCATCCAGAATTTACCCCCAGGTCTTGATGTCAACTATAGTCCAGTTCATGCTCTGTCAATGTCCTCCTTACTGATTGGTTCAGCAGAGCTGAGTTTCACATGCATTTGAAATGTTTTAACAGTTTTTCTTTATACATTTAATATTGTTTCTGAGACTGAACCCATGTTCACATTTTGCTTTAGAAGTGGTCACAATCAGTTTTGTTGTAGTGGATTTAAAGCCATTTTTAGCAAACAATACATCAAACAGGGTAGCCAGTGTAACACAGTGTGTCAGAATACTGTATCTTTTGAATTTTCACTTGTATTCTAAAGAAATAAATTTTTTTGTTGAATTTTACTTAAAATTTTGGTTTCATGTCCTTTTTATTACATTTTTTAAGACCTAGAGTCATAGCAATACAACTTAGTCGACTATCATTGTAAAGGTGTGGTACCTACAGATAGAGTCCCAACAGGAAGTTGAATAGTATTTATTGACTGGTGCCTTTTGAGAACTTAAAAGTGAAAGTGCTGCATTTTTCATATCTATGCTTTTGGCAAATTGGATTAAATATATTAAAAAAAAACTTGACAAATCTAATGTGAAACTTGTTTACAATTAAGGAAGGCTTGATTTAGATTCAGAGCATAAGAGGGCCCCCGGATGTCAGGCATTCAGTTTATGGTTTATTCTTTCCCATTTCCTCTGAAGTTATTCCTTGGTTCCTGCTGTGCTGATTCTTTCACTCACATAACCCCCATTAGAGTATTAAAAAAAAACATTTTTGTTTTAACTGACTTTTAAATTTACAAAGTTGGCATGTGTAGAATTGTATCCAAGAAATATTAAAACAGTTGATTAGATTTGGGACTTCTAGTCTTCCTTCTTGCTATCCTCACCTTTATTAACTTTTTATTCAGAGGCCTTGGAAAAAAGTTTTGAAAGGCAATCACATGAACAATCCAGCTGCTAACTTGCAGCAGGAAGGCACACAATCAACAGAGTGTTATCCAATCTCTGCTAAATTGAATGAAGCCCCCATAAAAATAATTGAGTGCATGAAAATTTGACAGTTTCCAGTGAGTATAATGAAACTAGTAATATTAATATGAAAGCTCAATCACTGCCATATATAGCCTCTCATTTACCGAAAAATGACATTAAAATGCATAAGAAAAGCTCAGTCTGGTCATATAAGTACCTGACTTCTACATCAATGCCCAAAATCAAGTGCATATTAAGTAGCTTTTTGCAATTGTCTATGCATGAATATTGTACTTATCCGACATGGTAGATTCTACTTGGGGTCTTAGGTGTCTGAATGGTATAAAGTGCTCACCATTACTGATCAATGCCATCTCACCTGTCGATGTGGGTTCAAGTCTCTGGCTCAGCCAGTAGGGGTATGTGAGAAAGCTGCCAGTAGATTTTGATGGGTCAATGGTTCTTACAGGGGTTTTCCTGAGTTATTCCTCCACCAGTCATACTGGCCACCATGTATAGAATATCTGAGAAATGGCAAAACCTAAAGCAACAACAACAACACCCACTCTAATTTGTTTTCAGTTGCCTGTTAATCAAGTAACTGTTTCACAATCAGAGATATATCATTTATTGTAACTTCAGCTGAGAAATGGAGAACAATCTGATGGTAATAGTGTAGCACTTGATATTTTTATCTATCCAGCAAGTGAAATGTGCTCCACTCAGTCTTGCTGATTTTATTGTCAATACCAGCCATAAAACACTAATGTTTCTCATTTCAGCTGTAAAAGTGAATTTAAATCAGATTTAGAACTATCTGAGATCCTGACAAAATTGTGGGAACTGGATAATAACAAGTGTTTCCCAGGAAAAGATTATGAGATAGATGTACAAGGTAAGTCACATTTTCCGAACTTGAAAGTATGTATTCTGTTTGAGCATACAAATGGTGTAAAAGTCGAAGCTTATTGTGATGCAGATTACAGACTTTCCTAAACCCATTTCACCAAGCAAGTTAATCAAGCCAATAATCATATTTTTTTACATTGGATGCTAGTCCATGAATTGGCATATTTTCCAAGATAAATAATTCTAATAATTGACTGGAGTAAATTATGATTTTTTTTTAAAAATGCAGTCAAGTGGTAAGCATGGCAACCTGTCACACGTGAGTTCTAGGGTCAAATCCCATAATGGACCTAATTAATTTTTCAAGTTTTTTGTACTTTTTTATCTTGATTTAGGAGAAAGAATTCTGTTGCTTCTCAAATTTTGTATGTGAATATACACAGAATAGTATGGTAAATACTTTACATTGACACACAGTATATCAAAAGAAATCTCAGTCTGTTATTTACTTTAGCTTGTCGATAGATTTGAGCATAAAATAAAAAAGAATGTTCCAAATGAATAATGGATATAATCTTGTGTAAAGCTGTCAAACGTTTAGAAAATTTCTACTGGGTACCCATTGATCCTTGTGATCAAATACCCAGGTACCTGATCAAAGGGTAATTGTATTAAACATGCACAGTGCTGATACTAAGTCCACATTTTTCTAAAATTCACATAATCCAGTATATATCACTACCTAATGTCATCCGCTGCACAGTCCAAGAGTTCATTCTTATTGTCTGATAAAATTCTGAAATATTACATCATCTTGTAAATCTTAGTGGTGTAGTCATTGTAAATATCATCAGACTCTTTCCTTGGCCTCACTGTCATATGTGGATGCTTATATAGAGACTTGAGCTTTGTAAGTAACACTGTGATCATACAGTTTGTGAATAAGGTTGCAACTGAACATGCCATTTTGCAGCAAGATCAAATAACCAACCTCTGTTACTTGCCACTGAGCCACATTTGCAGTGCAATCAAATGGTTGTTACATGGGAATACAAGCAATGGGATAAGATAAGTTATTTACTGAAAGAGTCAGACTGCTGCTTTGCACTAAAAAAGTACACATATTTGAGGCTCAGTCAGAAGGACTGTCAGCTTGAAAACAAAGTGAGTGCTTCTTTAACAAGCACTGGCAGAAAACTTATATACAGTAAATGGGTATCCTATGTCTCATTTTATTACCTGGGTAATTATGAACAGGCAAGTACCCGGGTACCCATTGACAGCTTTAATATAGTGGGTGAAAAGCTTAGTATTTTCACCTGCTCATTGAAATATATCCATTATTCACTCGATACAAGCAAATATCCACCACACAGATTATGATCAGGAAAGATAAAATCTGATACAATCTTTTAAGTAACTGCCCATAGTTGGCACTGTTGTTTAAGATTTGCATGAAACATGTAATGATTTTAATGCAGATTTTAATTGGGATGAAATTAGTACTGTCATCTTTAGAGAAAATTAACATTTTGTCTTTTTTAGATGCTTA
Organism: Megalonaias nervosa; assembly: GCA_016617855.1. Classification (NCBI taxonomy): domain Eukaryota; kingdom Metazoa; phylum Mollusca; class Bivalvia; order Unionida; family Unionidae; genus Megalonaias; species Megalonaias nervosa. The sequence goes on from JAECUM010002141.1 coordinate 136,425, forward strand.
AGAAAGTGAGGAGTTTAGTTGGTAACTTAATATTTGACATTCATTTGCTGGTGGACAGGTAAATTTTAAAAACAATTAAAGGCCCATAGTGAGTGTGACTGTAGCAACTGAGAGTACATGACTGCCAATTCATTTCAAAATTCACCCCTGGCAGATGCTTGATTACTATGGAGCGAGCTTGAGTTATGCATCTTTTAGTACCACAGTTGGACAAAATTGGAAATCTATAAGTTGTATCTTGCAAATCATGAGACTGCTGCCTACAGCTCAATCATACTGCCATGAAAAATGTGAAAATTGTATTTATTTCTCTGTGGACTTGACAACAGAATGGCAGTATACATTTAGCCCATTTGTAAGTAAAATTTATTTGTTATATTATTGCTATGAGTATGAAACAGGGGTGAAACTTGAAATGTTTATGAAGTTTGAACCTTTTAAATAACACCATAATTCATTTAGTGATAAATTGCCTTGTTAGGAAATTTGAGCTTAAATTTAGAGAAAGAAATTTCATTGTTAGACACTCCAGATTTTGATATGAATATACTTAAATCCGTAGACAATAATTCCCTAACCCAAAGAGCATGGGCAAGTAGAAATTACAGTTGGGCTAGTCCAATTTCATCTAAGGAGCCCAGTTTTTGCAGTCAAGAAAGAACAAACATTCCAATTTTGAGACCATTGTTTATGGATCACACTTGTTGGGCTAGTGAGTCAAAATCAGGATTGACAGCTCCTGATAGATGCTCTTAATGTTTTTCAGTAGAAGCTATTGTATCATCTAAATACTTTAATTTTTATTTTTGCAGATTTCATGTATTCCATTCTTACAAGGTGTATATACCAATTGCTGGCATTCAGTTTGAACGTAGACCACTCCGGTGGCCTAGTGGTTAGAGCGTCCGTCTCAGATGCAGGAGGTCGCAGGTTCAAACACTGGCTGAGTCATACCAAAGAATTATAAAAAGGGTATGAACAGCTGCCTCACTAGGCGCTCAGCATTAAGAGGTTAGTGTTAGGACTGGTCAGCCTGGTGTCAGGATAATGTGACTGGGTGGGACATCATGCTACATGTCTGTGGTATGATGCCCCAGTGCTAGACGTCACTATCAACTATTACACTGCAGACATCGTAGCGATATGACTGAAAAATTGTTAAAGCTGCATTATAAATCCAAATCACAGATAAATATTCACTGAACTTGAACATACATTTAATCACTTACAGTGTATGTTACTTCTTTCCAGGTTATGTATGCAATGCAAGTCAGATGGTGCAAGATCGGGCAAAGAAGCCATTATTCTCATGGCTAAATGAAGAGGATGTGTTTGAAAAGAAGACATTCAAAAGTAATTATAGTTAAATTTGTATGACCACAACACACCATTCTGAAAAAAAAAAAATTTCAGTCATAAAATGTACAGAAGAACAACTGTATGCCTTAAATACCAACTTTATAATGTGTTACTTTCCCTTGTTATCAGTTTTGGTCAGTGTTTATTGTCATCAGATGAGGTTTGGTTTGGTTTTGAGGATTCAAAAGCATATTTCAGCATATGATATGCTGTACATAGTGACCATTATATTGGGTGGAGGAAGAACCGCTGACCCACAGGAAACTATTGAAAAACCTATGTTGACTGAGCCGAGACTCGAACACACATGGACAGAGGTGAGACAAAAGTGATCTTTAATGGCAAGCATGTTAAACCACTTGGACAACCAAGGTCCTTGTCATCAAAAGGGAAAACTTGTAGTTATAAATTGAGATATACATTGGAGCACATCTACGAGATATATATTAAGAGTCTCCCAGTTTATCCAGATATTAGATATCACCTAAATTAGTACAATCAAGTCAAATTGACCTACATAGTGGATGACAGCCACATCAGAAAGAGAGAACTCTGCAGCTAATTGAAACTGTCTTTACTGGAGGGGGAAGGTGTTAAACATTTTCAATATAGGCCATGTTTACTTGACACAGATCTAACAGAATGGTTCATATTGCCTTTTTGTTCAGTAATACTTCAGTCTGCTGCTGTCACTTTTTAACTTTTGATGTGTAGTTGTCTTGAGTAATTGGTTTTTTCATTGTTATTTTATTGTTGAGCAAACAAAAATTTGGTCTTGTACAATTTTGCTTTTTTTTGTGCATATTTATGTTGGACAGTTACAAATGATTCCTCAGTAGATGTCACGGTAACTATATGTGCTCAAAGATTTCAGATGTGCAGTTTCCATTCTTCATCATGCTATGCTTAAAGTGATGGTGACACAGTGCAGATTTTGATTATGTGTTCTCAAAATTCAAACTTTAATGTTTTCTGTTGGATAGATTTAATACAATTTTACCAGGATCCATGTTTTTGATCCAAGATTAAAGTCGCCAGAGTAAAAAATAAACATTTAAGTACAGTATTTTATATTATCAGACTTCAAAAAAAATCTTCCTGAAGTCCATAGCAATACACTTTCAAATTACAAGGACATAGATTAACTTTTCTTTTAAAGCGGTGTCTACATTTATTTTATTTTTTAACATTTAGATTTGAATCTGCTTTAAGATCTACCGTATTGACCATATATGTTGGGACACCATATTTGTTGGAAGATCATAAATTAATTTTAAAAGTAGTTTTTTTTTTTGTGCACTGTATGTTCTGGGACACATAATTTTTATCGAGTCGTAAGTTGTGGGACACCTTTTAAATCATTCGAAAATTACATGTCGGATAATGCACTCCAACTGAAATTTAATTTTGAAAAATATAAAACTGTGCTTGAGATAAAACTTTTTAATTCACTGCAGCAGAATCTCATCAATACAACCCTTCTCCTGCACATGTATGATCCATTCTTTCGGTGCATGAATATTTTTTTTTGTTTTCTCATACCATGAAAAATTGTTAGAGGCAACACATCACCTGAAGCGGAAACTGCAAGGACTAAAGTCAGATTTTTTCAAATCTGCACCAGTCTTGCTAATTCTCACACTTTTGACCCCCATCTTATTGTCAGTCCATCCAGGAATGCAATCAGAGTACACTAGAATTTCATCAATGTTAACAATCATATCATATTATCAGTGAAATCATCAGCATCTCTTCTGGCCTTCACGAATTCATCACATGATTTTATTTTCTCCAAATCTGGGTGACGCTGGGTCATCGATGCCCATGCACGAAGCACTTTATTGTGTCACTTTAAAATTGTTCCATTGTTTAAATTTATTTTCAGAATTCCCATCAATACTGGTGAAAAGAAACCAAAGTTAGCTTCCATATCTGGGTTGTCTTTGGATATTTAAAAAAAAAGAAAAAATCGGCACACTTAAAAGAATCCATAGTTGGCTTCCAAGGTCAGTTTGCTTTACAATAAAATAACCTTTGTATTGATAGCCTTTAAAAAAAACAAACTGGCTTCAGAGTATCCAAAGTCGGCTTCCAAGGTCGGCTTGCTTTGTAATAAAAAATAGCCTTTGTCTTTGTTGTCCTGTCAGTAAGTTCAAAGAAGGAGTTTACTTCTTGCTGCCAGTTATGTTTATTCACCACCCGGGCTTCTATGTGCTTGGCATCTGTAGTACTAATTAATACAAAGGAGCATTGATGTCTGCGGGTAAATAGTAATGATACTATTGTAACCTGTGCTGGCAAAAAGATTGTCACTTGCACTCAAGTGAATGTGTTTTCAAATAAAGATTTTTATTTACGAGATACTGTCATACAGTAGACCTGGATATAATTCAGTCCGGATTATTTTCCACCTAACACCAAGTCACGCGTGAATGGCAGTTGTTTTCAATATATCGGTTGATTATTTCCCTCTCGTTTGCAAAATCATCTGCTTCTCTTCTGGCCTTCACAAATTCATCACCTGATTTTTTTTCTCCAAATATTCTGGGCAACGCTGGGTCATCAATGTCCATGCACGAAGCACTATATTGTATCACTTTAAAATTTGTTCCATTGTTTCAATTTATTTTCAAAATTCCCATCAATGCTGGTGAAAAGGAACCAAAGTTTGCTTCTATATCTCAGCCATCTTTGTATATTCAACCAAAACAAAAAAAATCAACACATTTTAAAGAATCCACAGTTGGCTTGCTTTGCAATAAAATAACCTTTGTATTGATAGCCTTAAAAAAAAAGTAACCAAAGTTGGCTTCTGATGTCGACTTGCTTTGTAATGAAAATAACCTTTGTCTTTGATGTCCTGTCGGTAAGTTCAAAGAAGGAGTTTACTGCTCACTGCCAGTTGTGTTTATTCACCACCCAGGCTTCTATGTGCTTGGCATCTTTAATAATTAATGCAAAGGAGCATTGATGCCTGCAGGTAAATAGTAATAATAATTTTGTAACCCGTGCTGGCGAAAAGATTGTCACTTACATTCAAGTGAATGTGTTTTCAAATAATGATCTTTATTAGTGAGATACTGTCATACAGTAGACCTGGATATAATTCATTCTTGATTATTTTGCACCTAACACAGTGTCATGTGTGAATGACAGTTGTCTTTAATATATTGGTTGATTATTTCCCTTTTGTTTGCGATTTTGTTGGATCCAGTTTTCAGTCAGATAACATTTTCAAACCTTTGAGCATAACCAAACACAATTTGTTTCTCAATGTTCATGTCAATGAACAATGTGGCATGTGTTATCGAAAATAAGCGATACAAGCTATAGTATGTAAGCCTATGTTAAATATACGGATTTCGTGGATATATTTTATTCTTTAATGCTTATGTTGAAAAAAAAAGGCATAAATGATAACAATACAAGGTTAGTTTCTTTCTTTTATTATCAAATAAGCATTTTGTTTATCTATTTTATTGCAGCGTGCAAGGGGGGGGCACAAATGTAATACAAATTTACTTTGTTTCTTAAGTCTTGGGACATATAACCTAGGTGAAAAAAAAGTTTGACCTTAAGTTCTGGGACAGGAAAAAAAATTATTTTATCGTGTCCCAATATATATGGTAAATACGGTCCTAACAGTTTTTTTGTAAGAGTTATAATTGTCAATGAAAGTATGATAGATTATTCACTACATTTTTATTTCTTTCAGCTTTTAGGAATTTGCTAGATAATTACGAACTAGAGTGTGGGGTGGCTGAAAATGTGACAGAGCAGGAAAAGAAGGAGAATAGGGATTTTATTGATGCCATCATGGAGACGGCACTGATGCATGAGGCACACCAGTACCTTGTAAGAAAACGTTTGGCCCCCAAAGATGTAATTGAGTTCAAGAGGCTTCTGTACAGGACATGGTTCACACTCTTCCGCAGGACGAAGGGGGACAGGTACATACAGAAGCTGTATTATAACTCTATGAAATTAAAGTAGATTAATTATAACCTTTACGTCACGGGGAGTTTTATCTTTTAAAAATTCTTGATAGCAAATATATTTGGATCATTCCAAATAGTTTATTTCCTTTACCCATTTTGATTCTTCGATCTTGAAAATCAGTGTTAACTTGAGTAGCAAATATATATCTTTTAACCAACATTATCATAAAATTGCAAAATGGATATCGGAATACATGTGAAAAGTTAATGTTTCATTTGGTACTGAATTTAGCAAAATATCAAATCATAATTTGTAAAAGGAAATGTAGAAAGTAGTAAATTGCTTTTCCAACATAACCAACATAACCTTGTTGCAGCTAGCATCAGCCTGTAACCCAGGTAAGCAAAACTGGGTTTCTAGGCTCAGAGAAAATTCACCCTACTGTGCCCTTCATTGTGATGCTCAGCTGACTACTGGGAACCTCATTTGCATATCAAAAGGGGAATAGGTGATATCTGGCAACTTTCTGTAGTTTCTAGTCCCGATGTTAAATACTGTCCCTGTCATTAAACACATCTGTCCATTTATCTCTCCATCTGTGCTTTGCATATTTAGTTTGATCTCATCAAATGTAATATTAATCTTTTTACACCAATAAACACTGGGAATATTTTTGTCACCATTAGAGTTATTGCCCTTGATCCTTTTGATTTAGGTCATAAACATTCTAGCATCCATCTTTCCTGTTTAATTTTCATCATATAATTATTGAAGCTCTACCATGACCTACTTTGATATTAAGTCCAGAATCCTTGGTTACTAGAAATTGGAGGATTCAGTTTGGAAAATGGTGGTGCAGACAAGACAAAAGGGAGTCTATTAATGGATGTAAAATCGTTACATTCAAAGCCAATTAAAAAAATTTGTAGTATATTTCAATAACTAATTACAACTACATCTTGCATAGCTGCCAACCCTCACAATTTTGGCGTGAATTTCACAACTTTTTCAGCGATTTCACGGATTCACGCTGCATGCAAAAAAAATCACGAATTCCCCAGTTTTCAATTATTTAAAATCTTTAATAAAATAACTGATGTCCCGTTAAGTGCTAGTGGTGATATTGGCAGTTGCCGAAACGGTCCGGTACTGCTGGTCGCGATATTAGTAGAACTACAGCCGATTGGTACAGTTGGCCCGGTAGCAAGCATTTTAGCCTATTTTAATCTATATGTGTTAAGAATAGTTTTACAAATGCTTTTGAGAGAAACTGGGGCCTAACCGGAATTTTGCTCCGCTCATGCGTCGCCAACACTGATTTGAATTACCATTTGGCATTGCATCTTGAAAATAGCATCACCACCAAGGAAAAAGATACGTATTGCACAAAAAGTAAAGTTTAGTTTGGAGCATACCATAAATTGGCCGTGCATTCAGCCATCAGACATTGATATACATCATGCTTTTTGCACACAGTGTGCCACAAATTTTAGTATTGGGCATGGTGGCAGAGACAATGTGAGGAAGCACATTGGTAGTGGTAGCAAAAAACACATAGAGGTTGGGAAAATTAAGAACTCGCAGCAGATTTCAGCTCTGGAATATTTTAAGCCATCGACAGAAGACTTGGTGCTTCGCTTGCAGATGTCTTCATTTTCTATAGCAACTGATGGCAGTAATGACAGGAGCCACACAACTTTATCCACTGGTGGTTAAGTGTCTCATTCCTGAATTAGGCAGGGTTACAACTGAGCTGCTGTCCGTAGAAGCAAGCAACGCAGCTTCCACAGGTAATTTGTTTACTTCGACTTATATAAATAATAAACAATTTATCATTGGTAGCGCATGTCTAGCAACCACATCACAATTTTTCAAGTACAGAATTTATGTAATTGAATAAAATGTATAAAATAATTATATCAGATCCCCCCCAATAATTTCCTTGTTTCATTCCAAATTGAAGTACAAAATTTTCTTAATATTCTCAGAAATTATCATTTATACCCCTCTTCATTTAGAAGATTCCCACTGTCCATTTCCTAATATTATTTACTTATATTTATTGCTTTTGCCTAATTTTGTATCATGGGATTTTCTTGTGTTATTTACTTTATTGTATCATTTTTGCAGGGGAAAATATCTTCAAATTGATTGATGCAGCCTTCAGAAGGTATGAGATTCCTTGGAGGAATTGCTTATGCTTTGGCTCGGATAATTCTGCGGTCTTGACTGGCTCCAAGAAAGGAGTTGCAGCATTCATTAATGAGAAAACTCCTGGCACTTTTAACCAAGGCTGCCCATGTCACCTGTTGCATCTTGCTGCAAAGAGGAAATCTTTACAGGTAACCATGTTTAACTTGTGTCTTCTTTTCAGCATGCTTTTTCTTGACCATTGTTAGCTCTTTCAGTAATAGGTATTTGAGATAAACTTCAAGTTCATCAGTTTCAAATTTTTTGTTGTTATTTGCTGTACCAGTTTTAATAGTCCTAGTGCCACTCATGTAATTCATACATGATTTTTCTCCGTTTTAAAGTGGAATTCCGCTTTTCTCCTGACTTGAATCAGAATTTTCTAGATATAGTCCCTTTTTTTATATCATCTCTGATCCGGTTTTTTAAAACCCGTCTGTCCAGTCCCATTCCGCAACGACCCTTGTAAAGTATTCGTGCCATATATTAGTTAGCACATGACACTCGTAAAGAATATTTTGATTGGTCAAAAGTTTAAATTATCCAATGAATCTTCATGTAATGGAAACTGATGGCAATGGAAAGAAGAAGCATGCTTGCAGAACATGGCGTCCCGAGTTGTTGAGAGAGACCATGACACGAGAAGTTGAGATAAAGGTTTAAAAAACGTTTGGAAATGGGAATGGCTGGAGCAAAAAGTTGATGGAAATTTAGTTGGTCATTTTATAAGAAAACTGAACGCTAGAGGACTGGCATTTTGTGGCCTCTGCAAGAAAGATCTGAATTACAGTAATCGCGTTTGGAAGAGTTTGCAACAGCACCTACAAAAGAAGCTGCATACGGAAAAATTGAAGCTCAGAAGGCATCTGGAAAAGTGCAGTTAATTACTATAAGAAGAAAGATTTCTTGCATGAGAGAACAGATGTAGCCCTCTGTCAGAATATGCGTACTGCATGTTGATAATACAAGCACAAGCTTGAAAGGAAAAGGCTCTCATTGAGAAGGAAAAGAAACGATTGCAGATTGAGCCCAAAAAAGTCAGTGGTGACAAAAAGGAAGGCTAAAGAAATCTTTGCCAAAGCCACAAAAAGATCTCGACTGACATATCAACAGGTTCTGTCCAGTGGAGAAAAAGACAAGTGAATGTGTGGGATTATTTTTATATCGTTGATTTACTTGGTTTATTTTACAGATTTGTTATGAAAAGAGAGAAGTATAATATGTTTGCTGCAAAAATTGACAAATTAATGTGACATAATTACGATGTGAACACTGACATGCACATGAAATAACTTCAGCATCAATAGTATTGGAGAACAAATTCGTGTGACAATAAATATTGTGAAATTATTCAAGTCAAGTTGAACATTTTTGGTAAGTTTATTAGTTTTTCAAATGATTATTTTGTTTCATATTATGATTATAAGTTGCACCAGGATCAGTTTTTTATGATTGTAAAATGCGTTTTTGGCCGGGGGTCCTTTGGCCCCCTGGACCCTCGGATCAGGGGCGCTGCCCCTCGAGACCTCATTGGGGGGAGGACCCCCAAACCCCCCTTAAAATTTTTTCAGCTTTTTTTATGGAAAACCAAAATCATGTCTGGTAATAACAACATTTTCTTCTGGTGTTTATGTGGTCTTCAACTTCTAGGATAACCACATTAAACTGGTTCTTTATCTTTACAGATATTTATTTTTATTTGGATAAATCTTCCAAGAGATGTCAGGAGCTGAAAAGAGTCTTTGCTCGACACTTTTACCTGCGTTATTAAGCAGTAGGAGGCTCTTAAAGCCTTCTTCTTAATTACCAACCAGGCACCTGCTAGTGCAGCTGCAAATGGACGCCAGAGTGAAAAGCCAGGAAAGAGGGTTGAGAGAGTGGTAACCTTTTTTAAAACCCATCTTCAAAGCTATATTGCTTGTTCCTTAAATTCATTCTACCATTGTTTACAAAAACCAACCTTGTGCTGCAACAATAGGCACCACTTGTGCACAAAATGAGAAAGATTTTGGAAGAATTGTTGATGGAACTGTATTGCTGCTTTCTCAAGCCAGAAGCTGTAGCTAAGGCTGCCTCACTCAAGGAAGTGGATTACCTCAAGAGGAGCAATACCAGAGAGAACAGCAGGACAGGACTTGTCATTGGCCAATAACCACAAGAACAAGTGAAGTTTGTGAATACCATAATAAATAAAAATGCAGATATATTTCTGCATATATGTAGTGTTTTAGTTTTATTTTGCGATCTTGATATAGTGTAGTACTGATGGTCAGAGTGGATGGAGTTATTGTCATGGTATTTTTCACTAATTCATGTCAAAATTCACTAATTTTTATCCCTATTTTCACAAATTGCATGCCTGGAGGGCTGGCAGCTATGCATCTTGGTTTTGTACGAATTTTACTTCAGCTTCATGCTTTGAATGTGAGAATACTTTATTTCTGTTCTGTTGTTCTCACTTACCAATCAGGGCTTTATTAGCTTAGATTTACAATGTAGAGTATTGCTATTGTACACCACTCAGCATCAGTAGAGAACTGTCCAAGGCATCCGCATTGGTATTGGCATTGGAACCGGGGTCCACACGGAGAAAAGCATATTCATATGTTCAGTCTCACTGCATCTAAGTCATTCTTTCTTCCTAGGACCTGGGCAACAATTTGGAATGGGTTTCATGATACCTTCCACTAGGGAAAGGAGATAGCAATGTACATGTGTGCACATTTTTGGTTAAGCTTTTGTTTGTCAAGGTTTTTTTTTTCTCACCTTGTGTGATAGCTACTGTTATTCATGGAATTATGAAACCTAGTGAGGAAATGCATCTTGATGAATACTACACTGTCTCAGTGTAACCCTTACAACAACAGAAGGTAACTTTGATGTATATTTCACATTTTACCAGCTTGAGTTATGTTTCTGTTTTTAGCTCATGACCATACATGACTTTTGCATCCTGTTTACAAATTGTTATACCTGGATCCATGAAAGTTGATGAGGAGATACATCTTGATCAGTACTACATCCTTAATACAAAAGTAGGTCACTGTGACTTATTTTATGTTTCATTGACTTTGGTTCAGTTTGATGTTTCATATTAATTTCTCTAACACTGTTCACGGCCTGCATGTTCTGTACATACTATTATATCTAGAATCATGCACCTTGAGGATGGGATGAAACTTGATCAAGGAATGTGCATTAATGAGCATTACTCCCATACAGCAAAAGTAGTTTTTTATAGATCATATTTTACATGTCACTAACTTGGGTTAGATTCAGTAACTGATGTTCAGTTACCAGGCACTGTACATGATAGAAGCATGATATTGATGATGATATGCATCTTTGTTTGCACCACACCCTTATAACAAGAAGCTCATCATGACCTTTATTTAATCTTTTACTGGATTTGGTTAAGTTTTGCCTTTAGCTCATAACAACATGTGTTTGGCATGTTATCTTTCCTTGAAATAAGAACACTGGTGATAAGATAAGAACTACACTAATATTGCTAAATGAGGTATCTGCCACCAGTATTTTATGCTTTAGTGACACTGTTTATGTTTGAATCAAAGTTGTATCTCCTGTTAGTACTACATTCATATAACCAAAGGCGCTTACTGTGACTATATTGTATGCTTTGGTTAAGTTGTGTTTAGCTCATGACCATATAGTTTAGCTTACACAGACCAGTGCTGTTGGAGGTAAGAATCAGCATATTTATTCAATTGTAAATTGTTGGTAGTAGGAAAATCTTCATTGGTGAACTTTATATCCTACTGAATATACATTGATAATTGGTTACCCATGGCATGTTAATTGTGTATTTTACATGTGAATGAATGTAGGAATGAGATGAATGGACTGTATACTTTTCATGTGAGGCCTCAGCTGTAGTGGCTAATCATGGCAGTTGATAATGTGTGAACTATGCTTGTACTGGATGTCACTCCAAGGCTGCTCAAATTAATTTGACCCAGTAAAATTTGGCCTTTAGGTGTGGAAAATGATAACAGTTTCTGAATCAGATTTTAAGAACAATGACATGAAAAAAAATGAAAAACAAATATCTGGTTTCACCAACATACTGCGGTACTGCTATTTTGATATCATAGAAAGGAAACTTCTTATTTGTTTTTTGTCTTTTATTCGATGACACAGTATGTATGCCTCCTTGCTTTCTTGCTTGCATGCATCAATGTACATGTATGTATGTAAGTATGTATATATGTATGTATGTATGTATGTATGTATGCATGGAGACAACTGAATGTTTTGTAGGGTGCGCTATATAATTGTTACTTACATTCTGGTTCTTACAACTTTTCAGGAGGGGGGGGGGCTGAGTGGCCGAGTGGTCTAAAATGCTCTCCATTACAGCTCACTGCATCTCACCTCGTTCTGTGTGGGTTCGAGTCTCGGATTTGGCCAATGTGGATATGTGAGAAGGCTTGCCAGTAGCTTCTCATTAGTTGGTGGTTCTTTCAGGTGTTTTCCTGGGTTCTTCCTCCACCATTAATACTGGCCGTCATGTGTAGCCTATCGTGTGCTGAAAAATGGCGTTAAACCCCACAACAGCAACAACTTTTAAGGGAAAATGTACATCCAAAGGATTCACATTGTATGACATTTGATGATTCACAGGATGTACAACCTTAGAATACTTGGGTCTCCAAGACTGCAGGTTTTGTCAGTTTTTTTGTTCTAATGGTCATCTTCTATAAGATATTATCAAACAGCCATTTTTCCATTATCCATCTCTCTTTCTCTCCGCACACATTTTTTTAAACTAGGCATTGTAAACAACTTAGTGGAGTGACATGAAATTTCGCACATTCATCACATGGTCTAGTTTAGTTGGTTCATAATGAACAAGGTGTTGTGTGGATATGACCACCACAGCAGCCACATTGAAAAAAGTGAACACTGCTCTTCTTCAGTGAATGAAAATGGTGGTAATCAGACCCCAAATATGGCTGATAAGTTGGGCATTTTGAAAATCATACTTTTGCTTCTCCTGATAGGTGGATGGTCATATCAACATGAGATTTTCAACAACAGACATTCTTTTGATGTCAGGTTGGTTCTAAATGAAATCATCCCAATCTGACACCCACTATGAATGACATTGCAGCCATTTTGAAAATCATTCTATTGCTAGTTTTCCTAAACAGGAAATCATATTGCCATGGGGTTTTCACCAATAGACATCTAATAATATCTGGTTGGTTCTAAATGAATATGGTGCCAATCTTTTATCCAATATGGCAACCACAGCGGCCAATTTGAAAGTCTTGTTATCACTTTGGAATATCAAAGATGGTTTGAACACTCAGCAGTTAAAAAGAGGAAATGGTCTTACCTAAGATTCCTGGAAATTCATTTTGGCAGTAGAGCATCAACCCCATTTATCTTCATTGTTTTGGCCCTTTATTCACTTTGATTATGCATTTAAATGACTTTTGAACAATAAGGGGCTGTCCATTTAGTATGTACACATGGAGGGGGAGGGGGGTTAACCCAAATGCATACACTTGCGTATGGAGGGGGGTCTCCTGATAAGGTATGTATTAATAGGAAACGGGGTGGGTGGTTTGAAACCTCGATAATAATTTGTCTACATTGGCTTTCAAATGAGCCACAGCTACTGGGAAAAGTAGGACTGTGGGAGAAGTGTCACTTGTATGCCACTGTACCCTGATTGCTAGCTATCACGCAGCTCAGCAGTGAGTCTGACTCAGTCTGGCAGCCTGCCCCATGGATTAAATATAGGCTGTTCTATGGGATTCGGGGGGGGGGTGTACATCAAGCGTACACAGGTGGGGTGGGTGTAAGAAAAGTATGCATGTGTACAGGGGGGAGGGGTCAAGCTTTGCTAGATTTTTGCGTACATACTAAATGGATGGCCCCTAAAGCCCTAGTTGTATTTTGTCCTAAGTAATAAAATGTGGCTGATGGAATCAGCTGTACATGATATACTTTGAGTTTGATTCATTAGATTTTATCTGTTTTTAAGAGAGTTCCTGTTCACTGGCCCACTATTTTTTGACCTGTGAATGAATGGTAGAAGTGCTGGTTAAGGTGTCAACAATTTAAGGTGCAAAGTTACAATTTTTTTTTACAATAATATATCTTCTACTTGGCATGAGCGGATGTGTTCTACTGCTACTTTGTTAGGATATAGCAGCATATCTACCCAGGTATGCTTGGAGTTCTGTTCTGCAAACATTTTTGATATATGGAATCAACAGCACTTAATAAATTTCATCAGAAAGCATCCTACTGACCCTGTGTCCATGTCAGTCATAGTTGATTGCTGACCCACTTGGGCCTCTTGTTTAAATTATTATAACCCAGCATTTCATTATACTTTTACCTTTTTAATGAATATTAATTATTAATATTGTTACACTGGAGTTGGATCTTAATTAGTTTCTTTTTTTTATCTTTAGGGAGTTGTTACCAGTGAATAACTTCAAGTACACATCCATGTGGTACATAGGCGATACCAACCTATGACAACTTTTTCAGTAATACAAAATTGAATGCCATGGCAATGAAGATGATTCATTCTGTACTTTTGGAATGAACTATTACTTACTCATGTTACTCAATAGTCTATTATTTTTATTTGCCTGATTGTATAATATGTAAGGTTATAGTAGTTAATGATTTCTTTTCTCTTTGATACAACTTTTGTTTAAACAAAATAGACTATACATGTGTATTCTTGTTTTTCTCATTGATACAGAGATTTTGACTCCAGTAGCTTTGAGCATGTGTTTGTTGGAGAGGCAAAGGAGAGCGAGTTTATTGGCCTTCACAATTGGATTCAGCTATACCTACAGGAAAAATGTGGCAATATCGACTACCATGGTTTCTTCAGAAGAGGATCGGTAAGTAAAAGTGCATGACCTAAAATATTCCTAATATGAGTCCAGTATATTGTATACCTCCACAGCTGTAGCAGAAGGGGACATTTTGTTTTGCAGCTATCTATCCCAAATTCATTTTAAGACAGATGCTATTTACTGCTATCTGTCCCAAATTTATTTTAATGCATGCTATTTACTGTTATCCACCCCAAATTCATTTTAAGACAGATGCTATTTTCTGCTATCCATTCCAAATTCATTTTAAGACAGATGCTATTTACTGCTATCCATCCCAAATTCATTTTAAGACAGATGTTTTTTACTGCTATCAGTCTCAAATTCATTTTAAGACAAGCTATTTACTGCTATCCATCCCAAATTCATTTTAAGGCAGGCTATTTACTGCTATCTGTCCCACTGTCCCAAATTCATTTTAAGACAGATGCTATTTAACTTTGAGTAATTAAATTTTACTTATTTTATCATGGTCATAACCCATGACCTGATTACATTTTTGATATTGTTGAAAATTTTCATGTTTTGTTTTTAGTGACATTTTCTAATGTTATGGGCTTGAACTTTTCTGGTCAAACCTTGTTGGCACAATTAACCCACTGGTAAAAGACAAATGAAATTAAGTAGGAATATTTATATTAATGATTAGATTTTCTGTCCATCACAGCAAGTTTTAATTTTTTTTAAACTTTTTTTTGAAGATTGGCTTTTTTTAATGAAAACCTAGTTTAGACAATTAAATCAAATTCATTTGAGATAAATGATTAAAATTTGGTTGACATATCTGCTTTTATATGTATATGACATTGTATATGACATCTTTATAGTTTCTGGTCACTGCAACAATTTTAAAATTTACAATTATGTTTACTTTTTGGACTTCTAGCACTACCCTTGTTACAACAATTAAGTAAACAACCAAATTATAGAATGTCTGTTTGCATGTGTAATTGACTTTATTAGATTTTCATGTCATTATTGCTGTTCTTCAGATTTTTCAAAAGTTAAAATTTTTCTTGGTTTATATTTGGCCTTTAATGGGAGTATATGTGTGTTACAAACAAATGCTGTCATGACTGTAATCATCCATTCATCTCTGTTTTTTTCTGTTTATATTTGACCCTGATCATGACCTTTTGTCCACCCTAGGTGCTGAAGGAGGATTCAGTACCTAGACTGCTTGCTATACAATTTGACTGGAACGAGGAGAAAGGCAAGCCCATCAGCAGTGTATTTCTGGGAACCAGTCCTGAGTTTGAAATTGCGATGTACACAATCTGCTTTTTGACAGGGAAAACAGGGACCACAAACTGCCAGATAGGAGAGTACGAGGTGGAGATTGGTTGCAAACCTATAGGAAAAGACATCATTGGGACAGCATATGTATCTGCAGCAAGAATATAGCAGTCATTTTTTGTCCTTTATATCTTCTTCAGGGTTGAAGGGTAGTACATTTGCAATATCAAAGGGAAATTTTTATATGCATACTATATATATTCTGTGATGTACTTTATTCTATATATTGTTATTTATGTAAGTAATTCTGCCAATACTTTTAATTGTCAGAATTCGTCATCTCTACCAGTTATGTCAGTGTGATTTCTTAAAATAGTTTTTGTATCTTCATTACATACAAGATCTAAGAAACATTTCATTTCTGCCTAAATCTTTAAATAAGTGTTGAGTAATTCATGTAATTGAATTCTAATTGTGAATTATTCGTAATGGTGTATTTTGTTTTGAAACAAAACTATTGATTTCACTTGTCAAAAAATTGCCTTTTAGAAAATGTAATGAAAACATATTGAATAATTTTTTTATGCATAGTAGAAATAGAAAAGTAGTAGACTGATACCAACAACAAGGAAATCCCACAGTAGCAAAATTGTCAGGGTCCATAGAGTGATGGGTGTGAAGTAAGGCATCATGCAATATTGTTGCATATCATTTAGTTGAAGGAAACATTGTATGTGTTTCCCAAGCTTTATAAAACTGTGAGTTTCTATGACACAGTTACCAACTTAAAATGATGCATATTAAATGAGAAATGGTGAAGACATGGTGAATATATATATTTAGTATTTCATTTTCTGCAAAGAACCATGCATTTATACATGTATGTTTAAGAAAATCGGCAACTGAATAGAATGATTAGTTAAGAGTACATATTCAAAAACCAATCTCAGTGCCTTAATAACAGTGAATCCGTAATAATTCCTTCAGAAATATGTACCAAGAAGCATAATTTTTTACTGTCCCAGTACAGATCATCTCTCTGTATTCAGTGCAAAAACTAATCTGAGAATAACCTTAGAAAAATTTTTTAGGGTTGTGCAAAAATGAATCTGAGAATAATGTAAGAAAGGATATAGAGCATAATTTATGGTTCAGGATACATATATTTTTCAACATCACTGAACAGAGTCTTATCAACATCAAACATGTATAATTTCTCTGCTGGATTCCATTATAATCTGAATATATAGTTGTTGCTGTTGCACTCACTTTAACATTAAATACTGTATGTACACAAAAAAATATGTGACTTACTTGAGGATAGACATCAGAGCTAGCATTTGTTTTCCATTGAACTGATTAAACTTGAGGTGCCATTTAATCAATACATGATTACTTGCTGATAACATTCATGCCACATGTGCATGACATCATCTTTTATTTTGTGGGGTTTTTTTTGTAGTTGCAATAACCTTTTTCTGTGGGATTAACTTCAAAGAATTGCTATTAATGAATGTGGTAGATAAATTTATTTATCAATCTGAGTGATGAACTAAAGCAAAAGCCTTATTTAATGTACAAGTGTGTATTCTGCTTGATTGAGCAATGACATTAATCATACACATAATGCATTGAAGACAGATGCAAAGTAATAATTAATAGAATTGTTTCAATACAATTAGAGTTACAGTTTTCAGATTTTTTAAGAATTGTCATATTTGAAAAATACCAATCTAACAACTGAGTGCAGTAAATGAATGTTGACATTGAAATGAATATTTGAAAAATACCAACCTAACAACAGAGTGCAGTAAGTGAATGTTGACATTGAAATGAATATTCATGAAGAAAAAACTTTAACATGTTTATTCAAGTAAAGGAAGCATGCTTAGAGCAGGCACGGGCAATTTCCTCCAGGGCATGGGCCAGATAAATGACTTTCAAAGCCACACCCTATAATGTAAATTAATGAATAAAACCAGGTCACTGGCAAGATCCAGCCCAGTGGCTGTAGTTTGCCCATCCCTCGTAAGCAGTATTTTTCTTCAGAAATCAGTTGGGAGAAATATGTGAAGGCATACAAATTCAAGATCCACACCACAAAAAACTGTCCTATATCTAAATTCATGTTATAGCAAAGTACATTATGGTGGGGTTTCACTTTGTTTGTGGGATATATGCTGCCTTTTATGTACATTTTATTTGACTGCCTATTATGTAATGCTATTCATCCATTCATTGCTCATGCATTTTGTTTCTACACAGTAACTTGAATTGCATACCATCTACAGCTGCCAGACTTTGTGGATGACTTGCACATGGGGTAAGGAAGAACCCTAATGATTTTTTAGTTCAAAAGGCAAAGGGTCCAGGTCAGCATGACTGAATGAAGAAAAATTACTTTTGTACAAAATCTTTAGTTTTCCAACCAAACTTTTGTGTATGGCTTGCACTTAGGTAAGGAAGAACATTTTTGATTTTGGGGTCAGAATGTCCAGATCACTACAACTGAAGGAAGTAAAATTGGTTATCAATCTTTGTGAATTGCTTGCACTTAGGGTAAGGAGGAACCCTAATGAATTTTGGAGCAAAATGGTCAAAGGTCAGTGTCATTGTGACTGACTGAAAGAATAAAAATGGTTTATACACCATAACATTAGTTCTAGATCACATACCAAGTCTGAAATTCATAGATGGCATGTGCTTGGAGTAAGGAAGATGCCTATTGATTTAGGGATCAAAGGATTAGAGACCAGGGTCACTGTGACTGAAAGAAAAAAAATGGTTTCCACGTCATAGACCTGGACCAGACTTTGTGGATAGCTTGCACTTGGGATAGGGAAGAAGCCTTATGACTTTTTGGTCAAATGGTCAGAGTAAGTGACTGATAGAAGAAAAGTCTCTTCTGCAACAAAAATTTCAGTTAACTAAATACAGGGCAGGCATATAATGTGGCATTCACAAACTCTTGTTCTCCATGGATTGTATTAATGATCTGTTGCAATTGTGTTGAATACCATGATAGTGCAGTTCAGTGTCTCCCATGAACAGGAGTCCAGGAATATATTCATTTGTTTTCAAAAACATGTTCATGAGCAAAGTGGTATCCAGGGAAAGGAGGAAGAGAAAACATTTTTTGTCATAATCTTTTAATTAAGAAGCTAAATACGAGAGTTAAACCATGTGTGGAACGAGAGCTAAACCATGTGTGGAATGATAAATATATTTATAGTTGATTATGTTTTTTTTTTTCTTTTTAACAAAGTCATTCAAAAAAGGCCAAGTGAAGTTTCTTCATAATGGCAGGTTCTAATTAATGTAATGAGGACTAGGTCTGTCTATAAACATATCACCAGTTGTAAAGATATTTCCTTTAAAATCACCTCATGTTACAGGTGGACATTTGTACCCATACTTCATGTTTTGATTCTTAAAAAAGAGATGAAATTGCCCCCATTGTATGGGTAAAGATTATTATGACAGCAAAATATCTACAGGTCCCTGGAGAGGCCTCATTAATTTCAGTTGTCTCCCTTAGATTTGGTTTATAAATTTTTTATGATTTACAAAGGAATGAGAGTAATCAGGGTACACTGGGTGATATATTGTAAAATCTGCCTTACCTGGATAGTATGTATATTTAAATGGAACATCTCGTATTATTAATAATAACATATTTGAGCAGTCACTGATAGCATGCTTGGTGTAAAGTTCTAGTTGTTAGAAGAGTAACTTTTTAGTGTGTGGTAATTGGTCACAAATAATTATAAGTTACAAAAGTATGGGTCTTACATGGTGCATTTAATAGCATATTTGCTATGGATAGTTGTTGTTTTGATCTTGCCTTAACTTTATATGGTGTTCATACTGTTCTGCTAAGCAGGTGTTTAGTTATTGCTTAATAATGTTAATTATTGAACATTTACTGATTGATTGTATCATCAATATTAATGTTAATATTGAACATTTACTAACAAATTGATTTTATCTTTGATATTAATGTTTGTTTCAGAAATGAACTGAACAGCAAGGTACTCAAGGTGTAATTCTTTTTTTAATTAATATCTGTCTTTGTATATTACTATTTCATTTCTCATGTTAGTTTCTTTAGCATCAGAGATGTTGGAGGAAATTTAAATTTATTGATTTTCTTGCAGTAAAACCTCTAGTATAACATCAGTATCATGAACTATTTATTTTTCATTCAAAATACTCATGTTTGCCTAGAGGATATATAATGTATGCAGCTGAGATGATTGGCTGCTATTTTGAGACTATGGAGGTGATTGTCTGCTTATTCTGAGACTATGGAAACTATCTTTGTTTTCTTGGTATAGGATGCTCGTACCTATCAGAAGTGCAACTATCACAAAAAATCAAGTGCATGAAGTATTTCACATGGATAAGCTTAGGGAAACATCTTCTCGTTAAGAAAGTTCTCATGCTCATCTCTATGTTCTGGTCATTCTTACAGTGATATCAATCTTACACATTTCACTCAAAAACATGCAACTTTTCAATGACTTTGACAAACATATAATTTTTGCAACCACTATTCAATGACATGACTGTTATTGTAGATTGTTTCATGTGAGAGTGTCTCAGAATTCAAATATGTTATGAATTTTAATTTGAAAGTTTGGAGTCATTTATCTGCCTTTATTTTATTGGATTGTCTGTATAATATATCAAAAGAAGTTGGAAAAAAAATAATCTTTTAGATTTCTGGAAATAGAGCTGTTTATAAAATAACTTGGATAAGACATGTTCTAATCACTGTTTGTATCTAGTTTCTGAGACTAGCTAGTAATTACATACACTTTCCCATGATCAGGCTTACATTGCTGTATCAAGAGTTTGTTGAGAAATTTGGCAATAAATGGGTCTAAATTTATCATTATGTACACAAGACAACTAATGTACATAGTTCAATAGATTTTTAAAAAATAAGAACCAGCCTAAGGTAACATCTAAAAGACAAGGTGTTGCACACCAATCACATAGTGGATATGTGTGAATGAGAACATATGTGCAAGCACAGTTGAGAGTGGAACATGTGTTTGATCTTAGAAGAGAACATAAGCGTAAATAAATATGATTTTTTTTTTTTTAACATAGTTAACAACTAAATGATTAAAATAATGTTGACACTTACTTGACCTTGATAACTA
Organism: Megalonaias nervosa; assembly: GCA_016617855.1. Lineage (NCBI taxonomy): Eukaryota > Metazoa > Mollusca > Bivalvia > Unionida > Unionidae > Megalonaias > Megalonaias nervosa. The sequence continues at coordinate 157,210 of JAECUM010002141.1, forward strand.
ATGCACAGAGAGAGAGAGACTTTTTGTTATTATTGAAACCAGGGGTCACTGCACATATGAGGAAAAACAGAGCCAGCCCACCCAGGCTGACCTGGGTGGGTATCAAACCCATGACACTTGGGTTACGAGTCTGATGCTCAATCAACTGAGTAACAGTGTCTCCCAGCACTGGGTGAGAATTTATATTTTCAGTAGTGATATATCTGAGACATCATCTTTTGTGAGGTTCCTTGGAGAAACTATGTTTGGTGACAGCTGTGTTTTATTATTATTTCCACCAGACATGTGCTGCATTTTTCACGAAAAGTAGTAACACCAGTCTCTGTGGTAGATCCATGCTCTATCCTCCATAAATTTAATTCTCTGAAATAAGATGGACTTATTTGCAATTGTTTTGTTTCTTATGGAGGTGTTTTACTTTCTTATGGAAGTCTAATGGAACTGTAATGGCAAGTTATTCCATCATCAATGTGGAAACACTGTATACAAACTTTGTTTACTACAGTTCTTTTAGTAATGTGGAAATACTGTGTACAGACTTTGTCAACTACAGTTCTTTTAGTAACGTGGAAACACTTGGTCTACTACAGTCCTTTTAGTAATGTAGAAACACTTTGTCTACTACAGTCCTTTAAGTAATGTGGAAACAACTAGTCATTTTAGTAATGTGGAAATGCTGTACAATTTACTACATTCCTTTTAGTAGTGTGGAAACACTGTAAAGACATTGTTTGCTACAGTCCTTTTAGTAATATGGAAACACTTTGTGCAGACGTTGTTTACTACAGTCCTTTTAGTAATGTGGAAACACTGTACAGAGTTTGTTTACTACAATCCTTGTAGTATTAGTATTTGTCCTCATCACTATTATTGAAGTTACTACTATATATATTAACTTCTGATGGTTGTTAAATTTTATACTGATGTTCGTAACAGATTCAGGTTTTCCCAACAATATGTATGGATGGTAGTTCTTGTTTTTTTATATCGGTGCTTGGTGCTTAAAACTTCAAATGTTATTTTCTTGGGTTACATATCTTATTACATAGTAGTATTTATAATCATGCATAACTATTTTTTCATTCTAACTTTGTATGGGTTATATGTATACTTGCCAATATTTACAAAATGTTTTTGCATGGGAAACTTGTGACAAAGTTAGTCTTTTCTTTTGTAACTACATTTTACCTCTTTATTATTGAACCTTTTTTATTTTAAAAACTTATACATAAAATTACCACAATGTTATTTTAAAAATAAAATATTATTCAAATTCTCGGCAGTATTCAAAGAACTTCTTTTTGTTTAGTTTCCTTCTAAACTGATAATGTATGATGACATTTCGCACTTTCTGTAGCATCTTATTTCTTCACTGCCATTTGTTATTCTTCACACAAGACTGAGTATGGCCTCCCAGAGTTCCATATTGCTTGGGTTTTCACTGACTGTGGAGCTGGATCATTTAATGTCAGTTAATCCAATGTTGCTTGTGTATCTTTCATGTTGTAATAACACTGGTCTGTAGCCAAAATGCTTGTGAAATAAATGTAGTCAAATTTGACTAATTCTGGGTCTCTGAGAACGAAAATGATGCTCAAAATTTTTGATTGGCTCTAGTTTTAAAGATTTGATACTGGGTCAGTATATACAACCCTTGACTTGGGAATGGCAGAGGATAAGTGAGTTATAAAGGGAAGGAATCTCCATTTAAAATAGAAAGGACTAAAATACATCTTTGACTGGATCTATGAATAAATCTGTGACTGGTTTGGACAGTACTTGCTTTTTAGGCAAAACAATGAATGATGCAATTTGAAGCCGGTATTGCATCATACATGATATGAATTGCATCATGTTATTCCTAGATGTCATGGATGATGCAATCATAACTAAGCCTACATCACTCTGCTGAAAAAATTGCCTTATATCAGCTCTAGAAATCATACAGTGTCATGTTCTGTTATGTCAGTGTTTGATTTTGCAAAGGGACACATTTCTGTTTAGCCAAAATGAGCAGAGATGCCTCGTGCTTGTGTGAACAGTGCAGATAACTTCTGGTATGCTTGTGGTGAAGTGACTTTTGCCAATGATTTGGAGTGAGCCAACATCATATTAGCAACTGTTACTTCTGCATGGTGCCTCCAGTTGAGAAAGTGGACTACATTATCCAAACATTTCATGAGCTATACGCCCGGTACCCCAAAGAGAAGGACTGCCAGTTCTTGATGCACCAGAATCACTCTCACCTGAGTCAGACAAGGAAGAGAATGAAACTTCTAGTCCTGAGCCATCAATGTCATATGATCCATATTTTCTCCCATCCTCCTCTGAACCACACCTCATAACACAAGGTGAAGTGAATGACCTTGTCAGGGATTTGGAACTATCCAAGAGTAAGGCAGAGCTGTTGGGCTCCAGATTACAGCAGTGAAATCTCCTGGTGGGTGATGAATAGGGTATCCATGTTCTGTCACAGTCAAAAGGCTCTTGTCCCATTCTTCTTCATGGAAGGTGATCTTGTAGCCTGCAACAACATCGATGGTGCGATGGCAGCCCTCAACATCGTTAATGATCCAGATGAGCGGAGACTGTTCATTGATTCGTCGAAGACAAATCTTAAATCTGTTTTGCTGCATAATAGCAATGTTTTGCCATCAATTCTAGTTGGTCATGCAGTCCATATGAAGGAAACCTATGAAAATATAAAACAACTTTCGGGATGCATAAACTATTACCATCATCGGTGGCAGCTTTGTGGCGATCTGAAGGTTCTTGCTTTGTCTGTAGACTGCATACACAAAGTACTGCTATTTTCTCTGCAAATGGGATAGTTGTGCGAAAGATTCCCACTACATCAAGAGCGATTGGACACTCCGACAGTCCTTGGAGCCTTGGAGGAAAAGTGTTAAGCATCCACTGCTTGTTGAATAAAGGAAGATTTTGTTACCACCCTTGCACATCAAGCTGGGTCTGATGAAGAACTTTGTCAAGGCCACGGACAATACACAAGCAGCTTTCAAGTTCCTCCATGGGAAATCTCCAAGGTTAAATGAAGCTAAGGTAAAGGAAGATGTCTTTGATGGTCTTCAGATTCGTTAACTTCTTCGAGATGATGCATTTGACCATGCACTGCATGACAAGGAAAAGACGGCATGGAAAGCCTTCAAGTTAGTGGCAACAAATTTTCTCGGAAACAACAAGGCAGACAACTACAGGGAGTTGTTGGAAAACCTCCTCAAGGCATACAAAAGCCTTGGTTGCAACATGTCACTAAGTATACATTTTTGCACTCTCATCTAGATTTTTGCCACCGAACTGTGGAGCAGTGAGCGACGAATACAGCGAGTGATTTTACTAGGACATTGCAACAATGGAGAAACGCTATCAGGGCAAGAGATGCTCCATTTAATGAATACAAGAGACAAGCCAAGAAGCGCCGAGTAGACACTGAATAAGGACTAAACTATGTACTTACATATACATAATAGTTTTTTGCCTTTTGCTGCATAATAAATTCTGTTTATATAACCCTTTTGCTGTTTTATAAAGTGTTACATAAACAGGACAGGTGAAATATTATCATGTGAAGGAACCACAAACACATTTGAAGACATAGGTTTACAATTTATGATTTAAACTCACTATCTACACAATAGACATATAAAATGTAGAAACATAAATATCTTGGAAACAGAAGCCAGCCAGTCGTTTTAATTGTCATATTTGAATTCAGCACATCAAAATCCATAATAAATAGCAGTTTTTATCTCCGAAGCAGACGACTTCCAAAAAATTGTAGACCAATGTAATCGGTTGACATGTATTCATTTTCCCTTGTGAGTCCAGATGCACACATTGTACCTCTTCGAGGTGAAACATTGACGATGCGACTATATATTAGAGATCGACCTGCTATTTCATATAATGACAGTCGTATGTAGACATATAATACAACTGCATGTTGTAAACATGAGAAAACACATTTATGTGACATATTATGGAACTGGCCTTGGTAACGTTCGGAGATTGTTCACCAGTGCACCAAAGGTGCTTGTGGCATTATCGTCGCGTGCTGCACCAATCGCTTAACTGCAATGCGAGTCGTTTATAGCATCAAAAACTTTGCCTCGGACCGGTTGAAAAATCTGGGATTACAAGCAGTTCAATCGATTCAAGATCGATTTCAATGATCAGTGATCTAAGCAGCATCAAAACTGATTATTCTACCATCAACAGAAACCATCCCAGCCCCGGTTCGTAAAATTATTAATGAAGCCGCTCAACAAAGATTGATTTAGAAGCCACCCAACAACGAATAGAGGAATCTGTTATTTCAGATTTGGTAATGGGAAGTGGATTTGAACAGCAAGCCCTCACGCAAAGGCATTAGACAAAATCGACAATGTATAAACAATGGCTCAGTTCAAAGAGATACCAGATCCCACATTTGTTATGAGCGCCTGTGTTGGTGGATCGAAGTAAAAGAAATTGTCAGTATTTTTCGTACCCGGCTAGGGACCCTGATCAAGAAAAGGTAGAATTACAATTGCAGGACACGTCTGGGTTTTTTTATTCCATTGAGACCTTCTTGGAAATTGAGGGAAAACTTGCACGCGCCGACAACGGTAACGACTACGATGGTGATGTTCAAGTTGGATTTGTCAACAACTGTATCATGGCGTTCTACAATGCACGTTGTTCCATGGATGGAAAGGAAATCGAACCACTTCTTGATGTTGCCACGGCGATACTTATTCTAACAATAAAAATTGCATTTGATACGAATGCCTAGAAAATTAGATCGTAACAATTGCAACACCTGGAGTTGTTCAAACAGTCTTTTGTCTACATCTACTTTCATGGACGTGTCAGTGACGCTGGAACTGCTGGTTACCAATGTTATGCTGTGATTCTTTCTGACAACACTTTGTTGTTGGAGGGTGCGGATGGTGGTTAAATGAGGGTTCATGCTGCGCCTGTGGAAAATCCTTGAGTAATTTATAGAATTTTTATAGATTCATGATTGTGAATGTCGGCCTTAGTAAAAATCGGCTGGGAAAAGTACCCTCCCCCCCCCAAAAAAAAAACCAAGAAGAAAAACGGTTGTGGGGTCACATTGAAGCTTTCAACAAACTTAACTGGAATTGTCCCAGTGTGGTTAACCCAAACACCTCGATCAGCCTAATGCGGCCAAATGAAATAACACATCGGTGGTATTAAAATTATCCAAATCAGAAGTGATGCAATTGCAAAAGACCAGAAGAATATTTCAATTCCTTGCACGATTCCAGCGTTGTTACCAACAGCTGCTCCAGCGGTTGCCAAAGCGGCCGCGTTAGGGGCTGTCAGAACAGCGTTAGGAATGGCTTTGAAAGAAGCAATTGGGGGTTGAGCTGGAAGGTCCATATAAAAGGAAAAGGTCTTCGATTACCAGAAACAAGTCGTCGAATACCATCGGGAAGAATTTTTCCGTTACTCGGTACGACACGCAGAAGGCCACACTGTTAAAAAATCTTGATTTCACGCGATGGCAAGATCAATCGAGCATGTTCATGGTATGTTTATACGAAATGAACTGGCATAGATGGTGCCACGCACACATGAAACCGATTTTGTCAACCTTGATTTGACAATATGATCTGGCACTCATTGGGTTTCCTATGTGGTAACACCTTGACATTGTCTGTATTTTGACTCAAATATACTTGAACCACCAGATGAAGTGGTTAATTATTTAACCCGACGCGGACATAATCGTGTACCATTATTCATTCGACTAGACCAATGCAAACTTGGTTGAAAGGGCCAATATGTGGTCATCTTGCTGTTGAAGTGTTTTGGGTACTTGAGTGTTCACCAACTCTACAAACACATTAAGTACGTTTAATATTATACAAAATGTATATTAACATTTACGGACCTTACTCGACCCGACGTGATGCTGATGTGGATTTGAGCAGGTTTGCCATTGAGTTAAGTGACTGAGTTAACCAGTCAGGATGATCTTGGTGTAGACCTAGGCCAACTTGTGATTTTTGTAGATCAAATTGGCAAACTGCAAACGTCTAACGTAGACATTACAAATAAAGTTTTAAAAACGGATTTGCCTAAGTTTGTTAACTAGATTGGTGTTGACCCAGGCGTGCTTGTGATCTGTCAAGATCCGACCGGTAACTGCAAACGTCTGATGTGGACATTCAAGATGTTTTCAGGCTCAAAAGCTCTCTTGCAAAGAACTGGCTGAGCGGTAAAATCGGACACGGTGGCAATTTTAGCTGAGGATGCGGTTAAGCAACAAATGGATGCAAAGATCGTTGATTTGCCCGCACCAATACGTCTTACCTTTAGGGAGTGTATTTACAGGCATATTAATCAGCGAAGGTCAGGAAGAAAAAATGATATAGTAAATGGCCGACTTATTTCGAGTTCTGTCGGGGATGACTTTGATTCACTTAAACTCACACCTTAAAGGTGCGCAAATCTGGATCATATTTATTCATCGTAGCCGGTGTTAGTGGTAGGTGGGGTGCAATAACAATAATGATAAATAATGCTAATAGTGGTGAGCCATCAGGAACCACTGATACAAAAATTATCTCGATTGTGTATTCAGCAAGGACGCACTTGTTCGGGTAACAGTTTTTGGACGACGAGGAGAGCAGTCGTTTCAGACATCATTTAGTAGTGTAATCTGTATGGTTTTAAATGAAAATGGTACTAGAATACCAGAAGGCACAATAGCCGGAAATTTAAATTTTCCTTTAGCAGATATTTTCTGTGATTGCTGACAGTTGTGCCAGTAAAAAAAGAGTAACTGGTTTGAAGTGCATGTACGTGTTGCACCTGATCAAGGTCAGCCTGTCGAGCAGTTGTACAACACAATTACATTATTAATAGAAGAACTATGATGGACACAATGTTACCGGCGTGAAAAAGTAATCGAAGCGGAACTGCATTTACAAAATTAAATCACCAAGAGACTCATAAATATTCATGTAATGCAATTTGTGAGATACTGGTTCTGTAAAACCAAACTTTGTCATTCTCATTATGTTATGCGACATGAATAAAGTTTCAAAATGTATTTACATATGAGTTCATTAATTTAAAAAGATGTCTTTGTCCTTTAATTCAGTAACTGAGTTAAAATCAGCGAGAGGTCTATTTAAAGGACAGTCATAACTGATAAATCACTGAACTCTTATAATGTACAAGCCAACTGTCTGTCAAGTGTTGTTTATTCCAAAGGGCTGCTTGCTAACCTTATTCTGTGTAACTGATGATCTATTTTATAATGGCACCTGCTGTGTTTCTCCTTTAGGACACGATTGGATCTAAAGGTTAGACACCTGAATAGTTTGCACTATGTGGCACACATTAATTGTATTTGCAATAAAACTACACTCACACTGGAACAAAGGTCAGTCCATTTTTTCTGCCTCTACCGCCCTCCTCCTAGTAGAAAAAACAAGCTGACAGAATCTTCTTTTTGGAGCAGTTTCCGAATCTCCTGGAGTATGGAAATTCGATAGGTGGCAACCTGATTATTCTTGGAGATTTCAACTTTCACTTTGACTGTCCTGGAAACCCATGCACATCAAAACTCCTAGATTCGATTCACGTTTTAAACCTCAAACAGTCAGTTAGCCAACCCACCCATAAACATGGTCACATTTTAGACTGGATTCTTTACAGACCTGATGATAATATTCTACAGTCCTCCCTGGTGTCCCACGAACTTTCATCAGATCACCTCTGCATTATATGCCATCTTGACGTATCAGTCCCTAACCCTCCACCTTTATTCGCTACTAAGAGAAACCTCCGTAGAATAAACAGAACCCAACTAATGCATGACATCCAAGCAAGCCTAACAACTAGCTTACCTCCTACAGCAGAACAACTCGATAACTGCCTGCGTTCATTGCTTGATAAATATGCCCCAGCAACCAAGTGCAGAGTAGCAATTCAGAAGTGTTCTCCATGGTATAGCAGTGTTAGGGACCAGCTTCGCACTGCTAAAAGAGACCGCCGTAAAGCTAAGAGGCTTTGGCTTTCCACCAGACTCACTATTCATAAGCAGATCTATGATGCCGCTAAGAAGAATGTCACAAACATAGTTCATGCAGCGAAATCAGCCCACTACAGTACTAAGATCACGGAAAGTTCCAGCTGCAAAGAGCTATTTGAGATTACTAACAAGTTAATGTCAAGGAACAAATGTACACCACTTCCAGCTACCTTCTCTCTAGACGACCTTCCGGACCTGTTTGCAACTTTCTTTCGTGACAAAGTACAAATCATCAGAGATAAACTTGACAACACAATTTCAGTTGACTCGTCGTCACCATACAGTTGCGATACAGAATTTCAGCGGCAACCGTTAGCAGCATTTGAACCTGTCTCTATGGATTTAGTACGTACAATCATGATGAAGAGTGCACTAAAGTCATGTGAACTTGATCCGATTCCGAGGTCACTGCTGCTAGAATGCTTAGATCCAATATTGCCTTCACTAACTGATGTTATTAATACCTCTCTCTCATCTGGGGAATTCCCATCATTTTACAAAACTGCCATTGTAAAGCCTCTGCTGAAGAAACCAACACTCGACCATAATGATTTAAAGAACTACCGCCCAGTTTCTAATCTCCAATTCATGTCAAAAATCTTAGAAAAAGTTGTTCTATCCCAACTTGTATCTCATCTGAATTCAAACAGTCTCTTTAGCAATGTACAGTCTGCATATCGCCCTTGCCACAGTACTGAAACTACTGAAACAGTCTTTTTAGCAATGTACAGTCTGCATATCGCCCTTGCCACAGTACTGAAACTACTCTTCTGAAAGTAGTCAATGACCTTCTCTCTGCTTTGGATAGCGGAAAGATTACAGTCCTCACTCTCCTTGACTTGTCTGCTGCATTTAACACTATAGACCATGATATATTACTTCACCGTCTCCAGCATGTATTTGGCATTCATGATACGGCCTTACTATGGTTCAAGTCCTACTTGGTTGACAGGACACAAATTGTGTCCGCAAATGGAAAACACTCCAGCCCAGTTGATCTATGCTGTGGTGTTCCACATAGGTCTGTTCTTGGACCTGTTCTCTTCATTCTATACACTCAGCCACTCTCAAGTGTCATAGAACATCATCCAGTGTCTCACCAATTGTATGCTGATGACACCCAAATATACAAATCTAGCCATCCAGCTGAAGTTGAAGCTACCATCCAAGGCGTAGAGAGGTGCATTTCCGATGTGAAATCATGGATGACATGTAACAAGCTGCAGATGAATGATGATAAAACTGAAGCCATTCTGATTACAACACAAAGACTTTCTCATTCACATCCTTTATTGCAGACAATAAATATCAGCAACACCAACATTAAATTCTTACAGTCAGTACGAAACCTCGATGTTACTCTTGACAGTACTCTCTCATTGCACCAACATGTCATGAACATATGCAAGGCTGCATATCTTGAGCTGAGACGCATCAGCTCCATTCGCAAGTATCTTTCAGTTGATGCCACTAAAACACTTGTGTGTTCCTTAGTACTTTCAAGACTGGACTATTGTAACTCAATTCTGTCTGGTTCGTCTCAATATCTACTTCAGAAACTTCAAAAAGTTCAAAATACAGCTGCTCGGATCATCCTTAGAGTACCACGATTAGAGCACGCCTCTCCCCTGCTCTGTACCCTACACTGGCTATCCATACGATCCAGAATTAAACACAAAATTTGTTCTCTGTGCTACGTTTCACTGACGGGCTCCAGTCCAACATACCTATCTGACCTCACCCATGTGTACACACCTGCAAGATACTTACGTTCCTCTTCTGACACTCGTATTCTCATTATTCCCACTATGAAAATGAAATCATATGGACAACGCTCTTTTGCATACCAGGGCCCAGCAATGTGGAACGAATTGCCCACTGCATTTAGACACAAAGACACAGTGATCTCATTCAAGAGCGCTCTTAAAACTCACCTATTTCAACTGCAAGAACAGACTTAAAGACCTAATAATGTATCCTTATAATGTATCCTTACCTTAAATATTTACAGCATGTTTTCTGTTTCTAATTTCGTGGTGTTTGTTTTTATTTTTGTAATCATATCATTATATATGTTTTTTTTCTAAGTGTTGTCAAATGTTGTAAAGCGCTTAGAGCTTCTAAAGATTAGGCGCTATACAAAGTCCTCATTATTATTATTATTATTATTAAATTTCTTATTTTGCCTCCAAATGGTGTGAACTTTTCACTATCAACTGAAAATGTGTATCTATAGGTAACATTTTTCGAAAACAAACACGCTAATTTTACACAAGATGCTATCCATAATTTTAACAGACTAGATTGGACTGGATGCTGTTTCAGGTGAAAACATTTGCTTTTTCATTATGCCCTAAAATTCAACCATTATCATGACGTGTTTCAAAATTAATCTAGGTAAATTTTAGGAATAATTGCTGAGATATTATTTGCAATAAATGTTTTTAGTCATTAAATAAAAGTAACAATCTAGAAGGATTTGATCTACCATAAAAAACAAAGGGGATAAAATCTTTGTCTCCTCTTCACAGAAACAAATTGAGGTTTAGATTAGTTGAATGTCAGTAACGACCAGATGGTGAAATTATAGATGCTAATGAGTAGGCATGGCTGTCTTGATTCTAGTTATTCGTTGGTTGAAATGCAACGTTTGAGAAAGCTTAATGATATGGTTCCCAAATTTCGTATCTTCTGAGACTCTTTCATATTTCATCAATACCTGTATATATCTATGCACACCGTGAAACCACAGCTTAAAACCTCATTTACCAAGTATTATCTCTACTGGTCATAGTAAAGTAGAGCTTATGGGATGGTCTATTGTCCGACATACGTCCATTAGCTCATGTATATTACTGCTACTTCTCCTAAACTACTTAGAGGATTGCCATGAAACTTTATACATACAGTCATCTCAAGGTCTAGTTAGTCTTAAATGAACACGGTGGTGCTCAGATGTCAAATACATGTGACACAACAGCCATCTCGAAAATCAGTACTCATCAGTGGATGGTAATATCAAAATGGGTTTTCACTTGAAGACATTTTAAGATGCCTAGTCGATCCTAAATGTAAATGGTGACAATCTGATGTCCAATATGGCCACCATGGCAGCCATCTTCAAAATATTGTTATGATTTCTCCTGACTGTAAAGTCATCATATTGGCATGATATTTTCAACAAAAGTATTTCTTATGATCTGTAATGGAGCAAATTTTTCTGTCGATCTCTGTAGAACACATTTAGTTGGACACGCGTACGATTAATTAGATTTATGGAGTTCTGCGCACGTTTAAATTGCCATAATGCACGGATTGGTACAGTCTCTGTCACGAGTTTAGCGATTTTTGATTAAGGCTACGCATGTTTAAACTGACCAGGAAGGGGTCAAATTCTGATCGGCAGTTCGTAGATTTAATTTCTTGATATGGTATACCTGTGTTGAGTTCGTTTATCTGAGTCCGTACAATGACATTTTTCTTTATATAAACATTGACGACTTGTTCGAACGTATAGTCTTGTTTATTATAGGAAATTATGTATCTAGAATTTCATGCCTTATTTTAGTTGAGATACGAGAATCCGTGAGAATTCTCCGACCTGTATATGAGTTCACGTATGATAACCACTTGATTGTTGTTATAAATACAGTAGCAAGGAATTTCATTCATTTGTGTAATTGAGACTAATCTGGAACTAATGTCTTGGTGGGATGTTGGAATAGCCATTTAGTTGACCATTAATTTTGTGAAACTAGGTTGATACGGTCTGTCATGGCCAGTTAGACTAGATAGCCGTAGAATCTGTTTGAAATTAGGATAGAATTATCTGACATAACGAGGGGGGGGGGAGGTATTGATCTATTCCCCCAGTATAATGTGACGGAAGATTTAGGTTGCTTATTTTGTTATTTTGGAAGGACGGGATAGCTCTGCGTTCTACGTCTACGTACTACGTTTTACAAACTCAAAGTGGACCCAGAGTTGGAAAGGGCGAAAAAGGCGAGACAACCTGTGAATTTGGCAAAGGAAGTCAAAAGTGAAGAAGACCCAGACTTACTGGCACAAGGAAGTCAAAAGGGACAGTCGCTGTGGAATTTGGACTGAATCAAGACCATCAGGTTATGAAACTGTACAAGGCAATGTTTTTGATATATTTCACTGGATCTAATGATGATTTAAATTCTATCGCTTAATAGATCGGCTATTGGTATAATCATTTCTTTTGTATTTGAAAATTCGTTGAAGAAGTTAATTCAAAAAGAAAGACGTGTATCTTTCAATCGTAATGTATCATTTCTTTTCTTTATGAACTTTATTGTTAGAAATCTTTGATTAAATTTTGTCTTTATTTATAACGGTGGCTCGTGTTATTCTGTTCTATATACCCGCTCAGCTCTTTATCTATTCCACCTGTAAATTTCTCAATTTCTATTGATATTTACTCGTTCCGGGCAAATTACACCGTCGGCGATCACCTGTAGATAACGAAAACCAAAACCCAGAACACCCACCCCGACAAAGCTGAGAGGGGAGTTCTGACAAAGTGGGGGCTCGTCCGGGATCTGAGCATGTGTATTCGAGTAAAAAGGGTCTGAGCAAATATAGAACAGAAAATGGATAATTGCAATAGTACTTTTCAAGAAACAGATCAGAGTGAATCGAATCATTGCCTGCTTAATATTTATATACATATATATTTTGTGCATGCAATTTTCTTGTCATCTGTTTTCAAATTGTGATGAAAATATTGTAAGAGATTGATGCAAATTCCCTTGTTGCTAGGGGTAGTATTCAAAATTCGTGAAGTGGGAAAAATGTTTACCTTTGTATTCTTATGGGAGAGATAGTCAGGACAACCCTGCCGCAGTAAATTTCGCCTTGGTAGTGTGTAAGCGTTACGCTAATTTGGGGAGAGACATTTCATTGGGGGGGGGGCTGCCTGTATATTGACTGTTGGTGCAAAGGTTATTCTGGGTTAATTGAGTAGGGCCATACTAGAAGTAAGGTAAATACGTGTGGAGCTATCTCGTAGTAGGGCAGTAAACCTTGAGTGTAGGAAGAGAAGTTAAGTCTTGTGTCACAGTATAAGTAGTCAAAGATGGCGACAGACAGACAGTTGATAAGGGAATTCCGGTCGATTGGAAAAGATGAACTTGGGTACGAAGGGGCCCAGTTAGCTGAATTTGTTGAGCGAAGTGTTAGAGAACATAAGCAACAACTAGCCGAGGAACGAGAGAAAGACAGACAAGCACATGCAGCGGAACGAGAGCTCGAACTAGCCAGATTGCAGGCCGAAGAGAAAGCCAGAGAACGTGAACATATGTTAGCCATGGAGAAGCTGAGGATCGAAGCCGAGTCCAGAAGGGGTGAAGACTTGAACGAACGCTCAGGGCCCACAAGTAGGCGATCTGAAGACAGACGACCAATACAGATCACCATGCCCACGTTCAACGACAAGGATGAAATCATTGACAACTTTTTGTCACAGTTCGAAAAGTTGGCATTGGTTCATCAGCTACCCAAAGACCAGTGGGCTATCAATGTTTCGGCATTCTTACAGGGGGCCGCGAAAGACGTCTACCATAACATGACGCCGGACGAGGTAGATGACTACGACGTTTTGAAGAAAGCGCTACTACGGCACTATGAGCTGTCGGCGGAAACGTTTCGGAAACTCTTTAGAGAAGCGTCGAAAAGAGCTACCGAAACGCACGCGCAATTCCATAACCGCGTACGTGTACTATTAGATAAATGGATGAAAATGGCTGGTACCGCGCAAACGTATGAAGGCATACGCGAGGAAATTTTGAAAGAGCACGTTTTAAGTACCTACTGGAAAGACTTAATAGTGTTCTTAGCGGAGCGTGAATTCTTAACCTTGGATGATATAAGCGTGATGGCCGAGCGCTATGAGAGCGCACACTCGCGTCCAACCACCTGGGGTGGCAGGGACCGACCTGGCATCAGCGAGCATAGGAAGACCACTGAGGTGGCACCCCAAAGACGGAATGGTCAGATAGGTGGGAGGCCATGGGCCGGGAATCCCAGTCAAGAACATTTCCGTGGGTCGGGGAAGACTCGGGGGGTGGAGAAGGATACTACAGGGAGGAAAGGTGAGCCGGTGTGTTACGGCTGCAACAGACCAGGCCATGTCGTTAAGGATTGTAGAAAGTATCGTCCGACGACGGTTAATACGGTAACTACGAATACTGTTAGGGAACAGGAACCAGTGGAGTTGACTAACACAGCGGTAGCTACGGTGAATGTTGAGAGGGCAACCGTACTGTTTGATACTGGTTGTAGTTATCCGGCCTTGGTAGATAGTAGGTATGTCAAGCCTGGGGATTATACAGGCGAGACGGTTGAAGTCCAGTTTGCTAACCGGACGAAAGATTCGCTCCCGGTTGTTAACATAGACCTTGATTCGCCGTATGTAAAGGGGCGAATTCAAGCAGCGTGTTTGTTGGGACTGTCTCATGACGTGATATTAGGGTGTAGGTATGTGTTGCCACAACCTAACCCTATGACGTGTACACTTGTACATGTGGGGTCCGTTGACACGAGGGCTATGAAGCGAAGGTCAGGGTCAAAGCCGCTAAGACCCACGACTTCGCCCATAGACAATTTGCTACCTGGCGAGTTGAAGAAACTTCAAAAGGAAGATTTGTCTCTCAACAAGGTACGCAGGTACGCAGAAGAGGGGTCCATACGGAAATCGCCAGACGGCGAGGTGAAGTTCGCGACGAAACGCGGTATTTTGTATCGGTACGCCAGGAAATGGACCGATACGTTTAAGCAAGTTGTTGTGCCTATAGCGAAACGAGCAGAAGTGCTTAGGCTGGCACATGAGGGTCTACTTGGAAGCCACATGGGCGTGGCGAAGACCAGAGAGAGGTTGGTCAGGGAATTCTACTGGCCAGGTGTGTATGGGGATGTTAGGAGGTTAGGAGGTTCTGTTTGTCGTGTGACAAGTGTCAGCGGGTGGCACCCAAGACCTCCCATCGCCCAGTGCCACTAGAAACCACCCCACTGATTGATGAACCTTTCTCGAGGGTGGCGATGGACCTAGTAGGTCCGATAAAGCCGGCGGCAGAAATCGGTAATCGTTATATACTAACGATAGTAGATTACACCACCCGGTACCCGGAGGCCGTGGCCTTGAAAACCATTGACTCAGTCACAGTGGCTGAGGCCCTGTTAGGAGTTTGGTCGAGAGTTGGTGTCCCGGATGAGATACTGACTGACCAGGGGACGCAGTTTGTGAGCCAGGTGATGGAAGAGGTAAATAAGTTACTGTCCATTAGACACCTGACAACTACCCAGTATCACCCGCAGTGCAATGATTTGGTGGAACGTTTCAGTGGAACTTTGAAACAGGCTCTGAAGAAGCTCTGTGAAGGTCGACCCAGGGACTGGGATCGATACCTTCCGGCGATACTGTTTGCGTATCGAGAAGTGCCACAGGCTAGTTTAGGTTTTTCACCTTTTGAATTAGTTTATGGGAGGACAGTTAGGGGACCCATGGCTATATTAAAACAGATATGGACGGATGAGCAAGCATCCGAGGAAGTGCGAAAAACATACCAGTACGTTGTTGATTTACGCAACAAGCTAGAAGAAGTTTCTAAATTGGCTCAAGAGAATCTCTGCGACGCAAATGGACATCAAGCCAAATTTTACAATAAAAAGACGAAGGAACGTCACTTCGAGGTGGGTGAAACGGTGTTGTTGTTGTTGCCGCTGGAGCACAACAAACTTCAAGTCTCGTGGAGGGGACCATTTGTGGTAACGGAGAAAAAGGGTGGGCAGAACTACCGTATCCGGGTAGGAGACAAGGAGAAACTGTACCACGTAAATCTCTTGAAACGTTACCGTGAAGGACATTGCTGACCACCCTGACGATAGGTAGCATCTCATGGTACAAATAACACAGGCTAGCGCAGTTGATCCTCAACCAGCTGGAATGATACCTCCACCAGCCGCTGCTTTTGCGACACTACATAATGTCAATCCAGATTTCAACCTGGAATTTTCAGCACGGCGATCAATGTTAAAGTGAAATAACAGAGAATTTTCATGTGTAATTCCACTGTCTCATATCTTTGGATTCTGCAGAAATGTCAGAAAAGTTATTTTCGGCGCTAAACACACAATTGTGCTTGTCAGAGAAGCCACCGACGACGGTGCAATCTGGCGCCCTGATGTTGATGCTAGTAAAGTAATACTGACCAAAATTTCGTTGTGGATGCCAACAATGACACCACCACTCGTTGAAGAACAACGGCTACTCTCTTTCATGAACAACGGCGGCAAGTCAGCGTTGTCTTGTTTGACAATGACCGCAGACAGTGTACAGAGTACTGTTGCTGGGTTATTTACATGGCAGATACCATCAGTGCAGGGTGTTTAACGCCACGACATATATTCATAGCGTTTCAGGATAACGTCAGAGTAGGCACGCAGGTGAGAAACACAATGGTATTTGACCCTCTTGGAGTTTCTGAAGTCTCTCTGAGGATAAATGGTCATAAAGAGCCATCTGAAGAAGTGTAATTGAATTTTTGAGAATAATCAAGTTGCACGTGTATATCGTCGGTTGATGTCATTCATGGGTCGTGATCAGAATGTTGATTCTGGTTTGCAGATATCTCAGCGAGATTTTATGTCGTTGTATCCGATCTATTATTTCTCGCTCGAAAACCTACATTTGCTTAGGCAATCAGTCGTTGATATACATCTTCGGGCTCCTGTAACACCAGATACTATTGCTAATTACAGAGCAGTCGCTGTTATATTGTCAGATAAAACGATGATGCTTGAAGGCGTTGGTGGACAAATGAGAGTCATTGATGCGCCCGTAGAAAATATTAATGTTAATTAGAACATTCATGATGTTATAATGTCATATCATCACGTCAGTGTTACTCTGACACCTGGTCAGATTAAAAAACTGCACTCGGCATCAGCGAAGAATTATGGGGCAAAAGTAAATCTGAAATCGGCGGTGTTGCAGGGCCCAAATAAATTATCGTTGACTGAACGTCAACTTCAACACTACAATGACGCCAAGAAAATCAAGAACTGGTGTGAGACTTGATCTTTCTGCGAATGCGGTCAGTGACACAACAAAAAATGGCGGTATATTTCCGTTTCTAGGGGTGTTATCAGCGCTAATTTCAACAGCTGCTCCAGCTGATGCAAAAGCAGCTGCACTTGGTGCTGTTTTAACAGCTGCCGATATGGCACTGAAAAAGCAACAGGACACGGCGTGAACACCTCCCCCATAAATGGACGCGGTCTAAGATTACCAGGAACGCGATATGGTCAATAAGAAGAAAAAATTAATATAAATGACAAATTTGTCGAAGGTGCTGTTGATTATATTAAAAATACTAAAAGTCCAGGAAATTTAGCTATACTTGCTGTGCAAAGTTTCAGTGATCGAAACCAGTATTTAAAACCTAAATATGCTGATAAACCTGTAAGTCGTGAAAAATGGTACAAATGGATATTTCGCATACACTATGACGTTGATCAGACTAGAAATAATGATACAAGATATATATAATATAGCAGTGCAATAGATAATTATATCTTGTATTTACAATTATCGCCAGAACAACAACGACAATATCAACAACAACAACAATATCAACAACAACAACAACAATAACAAGAACGACAACAACGAGAACAAGAACGACAACAACGAGAACAAGAACGACAAGAAAAAATAAAACAAAGACAACAACAAAAAACACCAAAACCATTTGAGCAATCACTTCGTGATTATCCAAAATTACCATCATCACCACGACAACAACAAGAACAACAACGAAACAAAGAACAACAACAACGAGAACAAGAACAACAAGAAGAAATGAAACAACTACAACAAAAGCTACAACAACACGAACAAGAAGTAAAACGATTACAAACAGTCCAAACAACAAGTAGGGAAGAAGAAGAAGAATTTCAAGATGCTTCCGAAGCAACTGGAAGTGGTTTAGGGAGTGGTCTTATTACTTGTCCCAATAACGTCCTTGCTGATGTTGATCGATTAGAAATTCTCATTGGAGGAAAACGAGCTGGTAATAATTCATCAGAAATCATTAATGAAGCAGCTGATATTTGTAAACGATTATTTACAGGCGGTATCATGGATATTAATGTATATCGGTCTCTCATTAATGAAATCGCCGATGATTATTATAGTGACTAAGTATGTAATTAGTTATAAAGTCACTTAACAATAATATGATCATACACAATACTCGTGGACCTACCATGGTCAGGGTAATAAACTCTCGATTACCAGTATACAAAACGACCTACGGAGATGGATTAGGTGATATTGTTCAGGGTCTGTTTAGAAGAATAGCCCCAAAAGCAATACCGATTGCAAAGCAGCTAGGAATGAAAGCTATTGATGTTGTTCGTGAAAAAGGTATAGGCGCTGTTGGTAATCTTGCTAGCAAAGCATTCTCAGCAATCAAGGATAGACTATCAAGATTAATACGCAGACCACAAGCAGCCCGACCTCAACCTGTGAAATTGGCTAGCACTGAAGTGATGCCTGCAAGTGTAAGTAAAATAATAAATCCAGCCGCTAATCAAAAACTAGCAGAGTTAGCTGATATCTCGATGTCGGAAAAGGAAAAAAATATAACCGCTAGTCTGATAGCAGGAAGTGGTCTCACTTCCCGAAGTGGTCTTCGAGTTAGACGAAGACGATAATAATAAAGATGTTTAAGCGCATATCTGATCCTGCGTTTGACATGGACGCACCGGTTCTCAAGGATGAGTCTGTGCGTGATTATCAGTATTATTCTTACGACGCTCGAATTCCAGATCAGCGTGGACGAATTGAACTACAGGTTCAAGATACAAGTAGATATTTTCTACCCGCTGAGGCATTTATTGAAGTCGAAGGTGAAATTATAAATAACGCTAATCCTGCAGCACCAGCAGCATACGCCGCTGATGTTAGGGTTGGTTTTGCTAATAATGGTATTATGGCGTTATTTGATAGCGCTACGTAAATGATTGACGGAAAAAATATTGAATCAATTCAGAAAGACGTTGACGTTGCCACGACGATATTAGGTCTTGCAAGATACAGCGACGATTACTCAAGATCAGCTGGTCCATCAATGATGTTCTCAAAAGATACTTCTGACCGCCCTGATAGTAGAAATCAGGTTTTTCGACGGCCAAATGATCGAGCTTCTGCTCCTGCTCCTGCTGCTATTGAAGATCTACCTTTTCCAAATCCAGATTTCAACTTAGGATTTGCAGCGCGTAGATCAATGTTAAGCGGTAATAGGAGAGCATTTTCATGTGCGATTCCACTGTCACATATTTTTGGATTCTGTAGAAATGTTAGAAAAATCATTTTCGGAACCAAACACACAGTTGTACTAGTACGAAAAGGCGATGACAATGATGCATTATGGAGACCCATTGGTGATGCTGGTATAGTAATACTAACAAAACTTTCCCTGTGGATGCCAGTGATGACTCTGTCAATATCTGAAGAAGATCGGTTGTTATCTTTTATGAGTCAAGGTGGTAAATCAACGTTGTCATGGTTAACAACAACTACAGATGTTGTGCAGAGCGCTATTAATGGTTTATTCACATGGCAAATAGCTTCTCAGCAGGGTGTTTCTGCACCAAGACATATATTTATTGCGTTTCAAAATACTGCACGATTAAACTCGCAAAATCAAAATATTATGGTGTTTGACACGCTTGGTGTTTCTGAAGTTTCATTAAGGATAAATGGACATCAAGAACCATCCGAGGATATATTACTGAATTTCAATCAAAATCATGTAGCACGTGCATATCATCTATTAATGACATTCATGGGTCGTGATCAAAACATTGATACTGGTTTACAAATATCGCAGCTGGATTTTACAACGCTGTATCCGATTTATTACTTTTCTCTAGAACATTTAGATTTAACAAGACAATCTGTTGTAGATATTCATTTTCGAGCTCGTGTTAATAGAGATGTTGGAGCTATTCCTAATTATAGAGCAATTGCTGTTAAACTCAGCGATAAATCGATGTTACCCGAAGGTGTTGGTGGACGAATGAGAGTTATTGATGCTCCAGTAGAAAATATGTAATTAGATCATCCATAATAATTATAATGTCATATCATCACGTTAGTGTGAGTCTGACTCCTGGTCAGATTAAAAAGCTGCAATCAGCATAAAAAAATAACCATGGAATAAAAATATCGCTAAAGCGAGAACAAATGACCGGTGCAAATAAACTATCGTTGACCGAGCGTCAGTTCAAAAACTTCAATGATGCTAAAAAATCAAATAAAGGCGTCAAACTTAATCTTTCTGCGGGCGCCATCAAAAACATCGCTAAATCGGGTGGTATATTTCCACTTCTCGCAGCTATACCATCATTAATAGCAGCTGCAGCCCCAGCTGTTGCAAAAGCAGTTGCATTAGGTACTGTTGGAACAGCTGCTGGAATGGCGTTAAAGAAAGTAACCGGACAAGGAATCAAAAAAAAGGGAAGAGGTCTAAGATTACCAGGGACCCCGTATTCTTACGGAAAGGGTCTAAGACTTCCCGGGACAGTTTACTAATATCACCCATGTCCAATTTTGATTTACTTAATGCTGCTAAACAATTAAAAATAAAAAATTTCAGAGGTGTTTTTATGCGCGATCAACTACCTACCGTTGCAATGCAACATGAAACCGGTATCATTAATCTCGATAAAAACTCTGGTCCAGGTACGCACTGGGTCGCATATGCAATTGATCCACGTGGAGTTATTTATTTCGATTCGTATGGATTAGCACCACCAAAAGAATTTTTAGAGTACGTTACCGGCGATATTCCAATCTGGTATTCAACGCTACCAACAAAAAAAATAACTGATCCTCCAATATGCGGTCGTGAAACCCTCGCTGTGCTTGATGCTATATCAAAATCAACAGCGCCACCTCATAAAGTCGTGCACGC